>ML677350.1:33706966-33912945 GCA_007922305.1 Dermatemys mawii | reverse complement strand
GAAGTGGGTATTAGCCCACAAAAGCTTACGCTCTAATACTTTAGTTAGTCTTTAAGGTGCCACAGGACTCTTTATCACTTCTGCAATTCCAGACTAACACGCCTACCTCTCTGATTCTTATTAAGGACAAATGCAAAGTACTCCACTTAGGAAAGAACCATCAGTTGCACACATACAAAATGGGAAATGACTGCCTTGGAAGTAGACCACAAACTAAATATGAATCAATAATGTAACTCTGTTGCAAAGAAAGCAAACATCATTCTGGGATGTATTAGCAGAAGTGTTGTAAGCAAAACACAAAAAGCAATTCTTCTGGTCTACTCTCTGCTGTTTAGGCCTGGGTGCAGTTCTGGGTGCCATGTTTCAGGAAAGATGTGGACAAATTGGAGAAAGTCCAGAGAAGAGCAACAAAAATGATTAAAGGTCTTAAAAACAAGACCTGTGAGAGAAGATTGAAAAAAATGGGTTTGTTTAATCTGGAAAAGAGAAGACTGAGAGGGGACATAACAGTTTTCAAGTACATAAAAGGCTGTTACAAAGAGGGAGAAAAATTATTGTTCTTAACCTCAAAGAATAGGACAAGAAGCAATGGGCTTAAATCGCATCAAAGGAGATTTAGGTTGGACATTAGAAAAAACTTTCTAACTGTCAGGGTGTTTAAGCACTGGAATAAATTACTTAGGAAGGTTGTGGAATCTCCATCATTTGAGATATTTAAGAGCAGATTACACAAACACCAACCAGGATTGGTCTAGATAATGCTTATTCCTGCCATGAGTATAGAAGACTGGATTAGATGACCTCTTGATATCCCTTCGAGTCCTATGATTCTGAGACGCAAATCTTTCCTGAATGGAAATAGCTAATTTTAGATCCCATCATGTTGTATGTATAGTTGGGGCTATGGTTTCTGATGTGCATTACTTTGCATTTATCAACACTGAATTTCATCTGCCATTTCATTGCCCAGTCACCCAGTTTAATGAGACCCCTTTGTAACTCATTGCAATCAGCTTTGGATTTAACTATGTTGAGTAATTTTGTATTGTGTGAAAAAATTGCCACCTAACTGTTCAGGATGATTTATGAATATGTTGAATGGCAGTGGTCCCAGTACAGATCTTTGGGGACTCTGCTATTTATCTTTCTCCACTGTGAAAACTGACCATTTATTCCTACCATTTGCTTCCTGTCTTTTAACCAGTTACTGATCCATGAGAAGACCTTCCCTCTTATCCTATGACTGCTTAGTTTGCTTAAGAGCATTGGTCACCAACCTGTTGATTGCAATTCACGGGGTAATCCTGGAGCCTCTGCCAGCCGATTGCAATCTCCAGCAGCTAAAAGCCGGTAGCACAGCAGGGCTCATGCAGGCTGCCTGCCTGCCTTGGCCCTCATACCACTTCTGTATGTGTCTGGCTGCAGGCACATCTCTGCGGCCCCTGAGTGAGGGTGAGGCAGCTCCATACCCTGCGACTGCCCCCAGCACTATCCCTGCAGCGCTTGCAACTGCGTGTAGCGCATGGAGACCCACTGCCCCTCTACGCTCAGGTGCTGCAGAGACATGCCAGCAGCCAGCTGCTTTTGGGAGCAATGTGGGGCCAGGGCAGGCAGGCAGCCTGCCTGAGCCCTGCTGCACCACCAACCAAAAGCTGAATGTGGTAAGCATCTCCCGGACAGAGCCTGCACCCCACACCTCCTCCTGCACCCCAACCTTTTGCCGCAGTCCAGAGCCGCCTCCTGCACCAAACTCCCTCCCAGAGCCCACACTCCTCACCCCGATCCTACACCCCAATCCCCTTCCCCCACCTGGATCCACCTCCTGCACCAAACTCCCTCTCAGAGCTTGCACACCTCACTCCTGCACCCCAACCCCCTGCCCCAGGTTCAGCCAATGCACACCCGACAGTGTAGAATGTGTCACAAATCAGTATAAATCCCTGAAGGATTTTGGATCTATAAACCACAAATGACACTGATAAAAAGTAAAACCTATGAAATGTTCAGTGGATTCTATGAGATTTGGTGCAGTGTGACTGTATGACCCTTACACCCAAACACCCTTCTCCTCACTCCTGCACCCTAACCTTCTGCCCCAGGCTTAGCCCAGAGCCCCCTCTCATATTGGAACCCCTCTGCCCCAGTCCAGAGCCTGCACCCCCTCCTGCACTTCAACCCCCCGGCCCCAGCCTGCTGAAAGCAGTGAGGAGGGGAGAGTGAGTGATGGAGGGACAAGGAATGGAGTGAGTGGGGCAGGGTCTTGGGTATGGGGCCAGATAGATCCTGAGTTGATCCTAAATTCAAAAAGTGATCTTGTGCGTAAATGGGTTGGAGACCACTGCTTAAGAGTCTTTGATGTGGAACTTTGTCACAGGCTTTCTGAAAGTTGAAATACGCTATATCATCTGGATCACTCTTGTCCATATGCTTGTTGTCCCCATCAAAGTATTATAATAGATTGGTGAGGAATGATTTTCCTTTACAAAAATGGTATTGTCTCTTCCCCAACATATTGTGTTTCTTTATGTATCTGATCATTCTGTTCATCATAATATAATATCACCCAATTTTCCTGTTACTGGAGTTAGGCTAACAAGCCTGGAATTGCCTCTGGAATCTGTTTAACAAACTGGCATTACATTAGCTATATTCCAATCATCTGGTACAGAGGTTGATTTAAGCGATAGATTACATACCCCAGTTAGTAGTTCTGCAATTTTATATTTTAGTTCCTTTAGAACTCTTGAATAAAATTAGGTTAAGTAAGATACGTATAATATATTGCAAATTAATCCCAAAAGACATTACTAAGATTGCTTTTCATGTCATCATTTAGTTCATAACACTGTGGAATACAGAGACAGAATTCTGTTTAGGTTTATTATTGGTTACAATCGTTGTCTTCAGCATCTTCATTTTTGATACATTCCTTTATAAATAGAGAAATTTCTTCCCCAGCACCTCTGATCAGAATGGCTTGGAAATTGTAAAAAAGAATCCAGCCATAGACTTATAGATTTTAAGGACAGACGGGATCATTATGATCATCTAGTCAACCTCCTGCACATTGCAGGCCATCCATCCATTCCTGTAATAGACCAATATCCTCTGGCTGAGTTACTGAAGTCCTCAAATCATTATTTGAAGAATTCAAGTTACAGAGAATCCACCATTTACTCCAGTTAAAACAAGCAAGTGACCTGTGCCCCATGCTGTAGAGGAAGGCAAAAAATTTCCATGGTGTCTGCCAATCTGACCTGGGGGGAAATTCCTTCCCTAATCCAAATATGGTGATCAGTTAGATCCTGAGCCTGCTGGCAAAACCCAGCAGCTAGACACCTGGGAAAGAATTCTCTGTAGCAATTCAGAGCCCTCCCCATCCAATGTCTCAGCTCAGCAGGCTGTAATTTAATCCTTTTTTATAATTTTAAACAAGGTTGTTCCTGGTCATATTTGGTTCAGAAGGAAAAGTGCTGCAGGAAGCAGTGTTGGGATGTCGTAAGTGGTGTGCTTTCCTCTAAGTCAGTAGTTAACCAATATTCCAGTATATGCTGGGAGTCCTAAGATGCTTGAGGGTCATCTGTTGGATAAGATGTAAACAGAGTTCTTGACTCCATGTAGTAGTAATTACAGAGTCTATGCCACTACTCACGAATTGGAGCAGTCATGCCTGAGTGTCCTGCAAATTACTGCTTGAATAGTTGCATTCTGCCTACCTAAATGCTCTATGAAATGCCAGTAGATACAGTTCTTCTTGTCTATTCTGTTTAAGCCATGTTCCATTCCAGGGGTATAGGAGTTCTGGTGGTGGGCAAAGTGATTTTTGTTTACTACATCTCATTTACAAAGCACTTGGGGTACCATCAAACTAACAAGTGGCATATGAATATAAAATTATGCTGTTTCCTAAGCTTCATTGGATTTATATAATGACATGTTGAATGTGTGATAATGGCACTTCCCAGTTTCTCTAATGCCTTTTAGATATCTCACAAATTGTACTATAGCACTTTCATTCTCGTTGTTCTGCAATTACTTATTCCTTACTATCCTCCCCTCTTTCACTATATCCCCAAGAAGTTTTGTCCTTCTGTTTCTTATCTAGTCCTTCATTAAAAGTATCTAGAACTCTGCACTGAAGTTTCATTCCTTTGCCTATCTCACACCACTGTTCTTCTGAGCACTTCACTTCAAGCATTTCTCAAAATCTTGTAAGTTGTGGTGTTGGTTGTTGTTTTTGTATAGCCCAAATGGCTGCTCTCTACACTCTAGCCCTACCCAGTTGTAGAGTATTTAGTCTCTGACTCCATTTTTGGCTTGCTATTTACAATTAGCTCCATTTAACTTGTTTAGTGTGCGGGTGTCTGAGTGGTAGTGGTGACCTGTGACATACAGGAGGTCAGATTAGTTGATGTTGTGGTCCCTTATGGCCTTAAACTCTGCTTTTATGAACTTGCATCTAAATTCAAAATATTTTAATCTATGATGTCATAATGTCTATAGTACAGACAGCAGTGACTGCTAGCACCTTGTCTGCACTGGCACGGTCATCATTGGTGGACTGCAATGGTGGGAAAGTTTAGAGAAAACGTCTAATGTAGACAAGAGCCATGACAGCAGACTCCTTCCAGGACAAGGCTGTTTTTAGAGAGCTTTTGGTTGCAGTACCACATTCTACTATTTTTGGGTGTGGAGCATTTATGCCCAGAGCTCCCTAGAAATTAAATTTACCACGACACAGAAGTTGCATGAAAGTTAGGCTACTTATTCCTGTCTCTGCCCTTGACTTATTGTATGACCTATTTAGGAAATGTCTTGTAACCTCTATGTCTGCTTCCCCACATATACAATTTGGATGATAATGTTGAGTCACTTTTGTAAAATGTTTTAATATCTATGGATCAGGAAAAACAGAGTAGAAGAGGAAGCAGAGATGAAGTTTGCAATGTACAAATAAATACAGTATCGATATTACATACAGAGCAATCACTTGTATCTTCCGATCTGTGAAGTGGAGCAGGCTGAGTCTAATGTCTATTATACATTATATACCATAGCCTTCTTTGTAACTGGTAAAACACTTTTTTCATCATTTCACCCCTGGGGCAGGGGAACGTGTGTTAAAATTACAGTGGGAAATGGCTTTCTAATCTATTAGTGGTTTTGCAATCCTCCAAAATAAGTTAAAGGGTTTAAAAAACCCTTAAACCCCATCAAACTCACTGACCCCCATTCCTTTCATGGCCTTTGGGAGGGGAAATGATCATCCCATTAAGAATCTCAAAAACCACATGCAAATACCTCAAAAGATTGATTATGGAGCACTTTCTGATGGCTAGATAATACACATGGAACCATTATAATCTTTCTCTCAATCACATATTTTAAACCTGCCCTTATCGTGTGCTCCAGTGGGAAACACGTAGGTTGAAGTTTTACCCTTCTTCAATCTGTTTTGCCCTTTTATCTGATGCAGTTATAAATATAAAAACAAAGCAGCATGAAAAATGCAAGATAAAACCACTAACTGTTATTGCCTGATCTGGTATTTCTACATACTTTTTAACAGAGCTAAATGTAGCTATGCCGCTGACTGGTAGTAAGGAACTGTATTCTGACTTCGCAGCTGGGTAAGAGAGCACGCCCTGTCAAACAGGAGCCCTGATTTCTGAAACAGACTTTCCTAGGGTGTTGTAGTATACAAAAATCACTGGCTCTGTTTCCAGTTGAGGAGCATTACTATTATAGGAGTAGTACTGCTGCAGTTCCCCATACAAGTTTATTTATAATAGATAATTTTCTGTTTGTCTTGCTTCCAAACTAATTTAGTTTAATGGTTAATTTGAGACGTTTTTAAGCGTATGATTAAGAGTATATCGGGGGTTTCTGGGATAAAAACAGTGGAAGGGGACTGGATGGCCAAGACGTTGTTAATGAGTTATAGAGCCTTTCACCTCTAAGTCTTCTAGTTCAGATGTGGCCTATGTTACCACCTTACACTTGTTCAATAGCTTAAATTAATCAATATTTTGGTCACAGTCCTGGTCTTCATTTTCAAGTGTTTCCCTATCGCCAAACCTACCATCACATGGGAATCTCAACAGAGAGGTGAAGGATTGAATGTACATGGAGACTGATTTATCCTTTTGCCTTCTAAATGTGACTTCTTCAGGTAGACGGGAGAAACTCCACTCTGCAGGGCTGTCAATCCAGTACCTTTTACTAGCGCTAAATTCTAACTCTGAGAAACGCATAAAATATTAACTGCAGCTCTGTCACAAACAGTTCTTTTCAGATCTGCTTTATGGCTGCTGTTATGATGATGCAACTTGGGTGGTAAGGAAATAAAGAATCCTATGGCTTGTGAAATCTATGCACTTTGGTTGGGGTTTGATTAGGCCAGAGTATTGTTACAGTTATGCAACATTCAGACAATTTATTTTGACATTTGCTTTAAATTTTATCATGCTCATTAGGAGGTCCTTTATTCCAAAGAATTTATCAGGCCATATGACGTCTGTAATTACACTATATTAGCCCCCACAGCTCTGCTAGAGCTTTCTGATTTTTTTCCCATCAATTAGTCAGCTTCCTGGCTATGCTACATTGTGTCACAAACAGCCCCTTATAAACACTGCAGAAACACTCAGCATTGCACTCAGATGCTCTATTGACAACTGCAAGACGACTCAGAAGATGATTACTAACTTTCCTTGGGAGGGAAAGAAATGTAGGCCAGACAAGAAGCATAAATTTTTGTGAATGCAGACAGTCATAACTCAAAAATTAATTTTCTCCAGCCATGGGTAATTTTATTGGGGGGGATGGCAGTAAAGTGGTATATTTCCCTTTATTTTATAATTTATCAGGAAAAAAACATCTTTTATATATGAAGACAGGTATGGAGGGGATAGGTCATCTGGTTTTATTTTGTAAATATATGTGACAGTGAGGGAATGATTTAAATCCAAGAGACTGCAAGGAAATTTGCCGACAATGTCACTTCAGTGCTTTAAATGGTACTAGATGAGGACAAATTATTTTCAGACATTCACACAGAGTAACATTAAACGTTACCATATCTCCAGAATAGCACAGCTAAGTGTGTGAAAGCAGTTCCCTGCTGCATCAGCAAGCTGGGCAAACTGTAACTTGTTAAGCCTGTCAGCACCTAAGCTTACAGACTGAGACAAGACTATACAGAGAACTGTGCTATTTAAAGTGCATTGCAGAATGCTGAAAAATTCCTACTACTGCAGAACCAACTAAGGCACCAGTACAGGTGTAGAATTGATAGCCCTGTAGACATTCATAATTCGTTAAAGGCCACATTCTGCAGGCAATAGCTAGTGTATCTGCATAGCAGCAGATCCATTGGTCCCTTATTACCCTAAAACCACCCCTTCTCACCCCTCCCCCCCCCCGCAAAAAATGAGCGTACCATGTACCTCCATGGAGAAGGACTCTATGCTGTATAAGGAATTTTCCTCACTTATTCAGGCTTCTGAAATCTGGCTCCTAACTGCTCCCTGTCTCCCTCAGTCCACCACAAGCGCTCCAGTTCTAGTGTGCTGGGGACTGTCTAATGCCACAATCATGGTGGAAGAAGGATTTGCCTCTGATTGTGTAAAAGATAAACTGCTGTATTTTCAAATGGAAAAATAAATTCAGCAACAGGTATTCAGGAAATGATCAGTTACTGCATTTTAGGAAAGCAAGCACTCTCTTGGCTAGTAATGCGTGTGAACAACATAAAAAATAATACCCTAATTTTCTTTTCTAATAAATGTAACATTAAAAAAATTATTGGACCATGAGTACAGTAAAATGCTCCAGAGATGCCTGTGAAGAAAGAAAACCAAGTATTTCACATCCTAAGTTTGTTCTCCTAGTAGCTTCCCCTGGAATGAATTTTGCTGTGGCTGCAAAATGGAAAATTGATAGCTAGGAAGTTGAAGCCAGAGCTATGTTAACATTCATAGCTCTATACACTGATTTTAGGACTACAACATTAGCACTTCATGTCTAAAGTGAAAAGCAGCCCAGTATCTGGAGGGCAGATTGGAACCCTCCACAATGTATCATATGTGCAGATTTTCTTTGCGCCCCGCCCCTCTCCAAAAGTGCTTATTAAAAAGTTTCACAAAAATGGCTATTAAAAAGGCTATTTATGAATTAATTCCATCAATCATGTGATTATTTTATTCAGTACCTTGAAATCTGAGGAAACAATGGTCTCAATTCATGGTAGCTTGCTTTGTGCTGTTATATAACATCTGTCTGCTACTTTAAATATTTTTGGAAATGTGTTTCATGCAGAAGGCTTGCAAATTTGCACAGCCAGAGGGCTCTGAAAATTGAGCAAAAGCAAAACCCAGTAGGCAATTTCATATGAAATAAGAAAATAAAACACTCAAACCTTTGCACTTTGACTCTGAGGGATTGTCTACACTGCTATAGTTAAGTATCTCTCTCACATACCCAACCAACACAGAATGTGATACAGTTAATGGTATGAAGATGCTTTATGCTAGTAGAGAAAAAAAGTAACTACATGGGAAAAGGCATCTTCAAACTGATTTAACTGTGCCCATAGCAGGGTTTGCAATAGTATAATTTTTGGTTAAAAAACAAAACAAAAAAAACTCCAACCAAAAAACCATAAAATCACAGTTCTAATCAACATAATAATATCGGTAAAACTTTTCAGCATAGACCAAGTTTAAGTAATACCTTCCCTCAGATAGAAATAAGTAACAGCCATAAAGCATAAAACTACTTTCAGCCTCTCAAAAAATCCGATCAAAATTATTAAGCAAGAAAGAAAATATTTATTAACTTAGATCCTCTTTTTTAAAATATTTTTATTTCTGTATGAATTTCCTGATATCCTCCTAAACTCAGGAGAGATTATATCTGAAAAAAACACCATGGCAACATCTCTCTGTCTTCCTATAATTAATAATGTTGTTTGTCATCCAACAGCCCTATCACAACAAATATACTGTGTCATAGAGGGAAAAAAGCAATGTCAGTAGTTTGCTGGGGGAGAGAGGAGGGGATTTGAAACACAAACTTCGAACATTTCAATTGTATTCAAGTACTTTGTTTTTATGTTAACTCTGTATTCTCCTTGAGGGAGTGATTCTGTTTTCTGGTATATATGATAATATTAGCATCTAAGGGAAAGGAACACAAGGCAAAATGGGGAAAGAACAGGTTAAAGAAGATTTAGATAAGTTAGATGTATTCAAGTGAGTAGGACCTGATGAAATTCACCCTAGGGTACTTAAGGAACAAGCTGAAGCAATTTTGGACCATTGCGTAGGTATCTCAAGAACTGGTGGAGGATGTGAGGTCCCAGAGGACTCGAAAAAGGCAAACCTAGTGTCTCAGACAAATAGAGACTAGGGACACCATTTCTTACCCATCCTGGCTAACAGCCATTAATGGACTTAACCTCCATGAATTTATCTAGTTCTCTTGTAAACCCTGTTATAGCCCTAGCCTTCACAATCTCCTCAGGCAAGGAGTTCCATAGGTTGACTGTGCACTGTGTGAAGAACTTCCTTTCATTTGTGTTAAACCTGCTGCCCATTCATTTTATTTGGTGGCCTTTAGCTCTTATTTTATGGGAACAAGTAAATAACTTTTCCTTATTCACTTTCTCCATATCACTCAGCATTTTATATACCTCTATCATATCCACCCTTAGTCTCCTATTTCCACGCTGAAAAATCCTAGCTTCTTTAATCTCTCCTCCTATGGGACCCATTCCAAACCCTTAATCATTTTAGTGGCCCTTCTCTGAACCTTTTCTAATGCCAGTATATCCTTTTTGAGATGAGGAGACCACATCTGTATGCAGTATTCAAGACGTGGGCGTAACATGGATTAATGTCAGAGTAATAAAATATTCTCCATCTTATTCTCTATCCCTTTTTAATGATTCCGAACATCCTGTTTGCTTTTTTTGACTTCCACTGCACACTGCGTGGATGTCTTCAAAGTACTGTCCACGATGACTCCAAGATCTTTTTCCTGATTAGTTGTAGCTAAATTAGCCCCCATCATATTGTATGTATAGTTGGGGTTATTTTTTCCAATGTGCATTACTTTACATTTGTCCACATTAAATTTCATTTTCCATTTTGTTGCCCAATCACTTAGTTTTGTGAGAGCTTTTTGAAGTTCTTCACAGTCTGCTTGGGTCTTAACTATCTTGAGCAGTTTAGTATCATGTGCAAACTTTGCCACCTCACTTTTTACCCCTTTCTCTAAATCATTTATGAGTAAATTGAATAGGATTGGTCCTAGGACTGACCCTTGGGGAACACCACTAGTTACTCCTCTCCATTCTGAACATTTACCATTTATTCCTACCCTTTGTTCCCTGTCTTTTAACCAGTTCTCAGTACATGAGAGGATTTTCCCTCTTATTCCATGGCAACTTTATTTACGTAAGAACCTTTGGTGAGGGACCTTGTCAAAGGCTTTCTAGAAATCTAAGTACACTATATCCACTGGATCCTCCTTGTCCACATTTTTGTGACCCCTTCAAAGAACTCTAATAGATTAGTAAGACATGATTTCCCTTTACAGAAACCATGTTGGCTTTTGTCCAACATTTTATCTTCTATGTGTCTGACAATTTTATTCTTTACTATTGTTTCAACTAATTTGCTTGATACTGGTGTTAGATTTACTGATCTGTAATTGCTGGGATCACCTCTAGAGCCCTTTTTAAATATTGGCATTACATTAGCTATCTTCCAGTCATTGGGTACAGAAGCTGACTTAAAGGACAGGTTACAAATCATAGTTAATAGTTCCGCAATTTCACATTTGAGTTCTTTCAGCTGTGAGCTTCTAAACAAAATTTGAAATGTAGAAGTCTCTGTTCATTGGCTGAGCCTTAGCTAGGGGGCGGGGCTATCAGGAAGGCCAGAGCTATATGAAGCAGTGAGTCAGTGATCAGGGAGATTTGTGAAAAGAGCCGCTAACAGGGAGTTTTGAGTTTGGAAGGGGAATGGGAAGGGTGTGAGGTACACTTGCCATTCTTTAAAACCTTTAAACTAACCTAGAATCAAAGGCATCTTGATTTAAAGAAAAATCCTGTAGTTAACCTAGGTAGCTGTAGGAGAGAATGCAGACAGAAGCCCAGCAGCAGGATTGGGGGCTATCCTGTTTATTTCGCTCAGTGAAGCATGTGTGATTACCTGCCCTGTAGGCGGGTGGCATATCTGTGCATTCGGTACAAGAAGCTTCTGACCCTCAGAGACTGTGTACGAGCTTTGGAGGCCAGGATGGTGGAGCTGGAGGAGCTAAGGGAGGCAGAGAGGTATTTTGATGAGGCTTTCCAAGACACTGTAGATTTGTCCCACCTCTGGTCAGACAGCCCCTGCACTGTTAAGGAGGATGAAAGGCTCAGGGAAGGAGAGCAGTCAACAGGAGCAGAGGGAAACCTTCCCATAGTTGGGATCCTCCTGCCAAATAGTGTTGGAATATCCTCTTGCACTGAGGTTACCTCTCCAGGGGAGAGAACTCCAGTTATTAGGAAAAGGCAGGTGTTAGTAATGGACAATTCGATCATTAGAAATATAGATAACTGGGTTTGTGACGACCAGGAGAAATGTCTGGTGACTTGCCTGCCTGATGTGAAGATTGTGAATCTCTCAAGGCATCCAGATAGACTTATGTGTAGTGCTGGGGAGGAGCTGGTGATTGTGATATATGTAGTTACCAATGATATGGGGAAGGATTAGTGAGACGTCCTGGAGGCCAAATTTAGGCTACTAAGAAAGAGACTGAAATCCAGGACCTCTATGGTGGCATTTTGAGAAATGCTTCCAGTTCCATGCACAGGGCCAGGTAGGCAGGCAGAACTGCAGAGTCTCAAAGCGTGGATGAGATGATGGTGTAGGGAGGAGGAGTTTAGATTTGTTAGGAGCTGGGAAACTTTTGAGATGGGGGAGCCTGTACAGGAAGAACAGGCTCCACCTAAACTAAAGTGGGTCCAGACTGCTGGCACTTAACATTAAAAAGGTTACAGCGCAGTTTTTAAACTAAGAGACGAGGGAAAGCCGATTGCTGCAGAGGAGCACGTGGATCAGACAGACACTTCTCTTAAAGGAGAGTCTATTGATAGAGATTCTCTAGGTTTTAGTCAGGAGGAGAGGATGGAAGAGGATAAAATATGGCCAGATCAGATGAGAAACATTCACAGAAAAAGAATCTGACACATCAGAAAAGGGCAGACAAATAAACAGTGACAAGTTTTTAAAGTGCTTGTACACAAATGCTAGAAGTCTAAATAATAAGATGGGTGAACTAGAGTGCCTCCTGTTAAAGGAGGATATTGACGTAATAGGCATCACAGAAACCTGGTGGAGTGAGGACAATCAATGGGACACAATCATTCTGGGGTACAAAATGTATCAGAAGGGCAGAAGAGGTTGTGCTGGGGTGGCGGTGGGGTGGTGGGGGAGAATGGCACTATATGTGAAAGAAAATGTAGAATCAAATGAAGTAAAAATCTTAAATGAATCCATATGTTCCATAAAATCTTTATGGATAATAATTCCATACTCTAATAAAAATATAACAGTTGGGATCTGTTATCGACTGCCTGACCAGGACAGTGATAGTGATGCTAAGGGAGATTAGACAGGCTATCAAAATAAAGAACTCAATAATAGTGGAGGATTTCAGTTGTCCCGATATTGACTGGGTACATCAGCTCAGAAATGCAGAAACAAAATTTCTCAATACTTTAAATGACTTCTTCTTGGAGAAGCTGTTACAGGAACCCACAAGGGGAGAGGAAACTCTCGATTTAGTCCTGAGTGGAGTGTAGGATCTGGTCCAAGAGGTAACTATAACAGGACCGCTTGGAAATAGTGACCATAATATAACAATATTTATCATTCCTATAGTGGGAAGAACATCTCAGAAGCCCAACACTGTAGCATTTGATCTCAGAAAGGGGAACTATGCAAAAATAAGGAGGTTAAACAGAAATTAAAAGGTACAGTGACTAGAATGAAATCCCTTCAAGCTGCATGGACACTTTTCAAAGACACCATAATAGAGGCCCAACTTTAATGTATACCTCCAATTTAAAAACACAGTAAAAGAACTAAAAAAGAGCCACCGTTGCTTAACAACCATGTTAAAGAAGCAGTGAGAGATAAAGAGGCATCTTTTAAAAAGTGGAAGTCAGCTCCTAGTGAGGTAGATGGAAAGGAGCATAAACACTGCCAAAATAAATGTAAAAATATAATAAGAAAAGCCAAAAAGGGAGTTTGAAGAATAGCTAGCCAAAAACTGAAAAGGTAATAACAAAATGTTTTTTAAGTACATCAGAAGCAGGAAGTCCGCTAAACAACCAGTGGGACCCCGGACGATCGAGCTACAGAAGGAGCACTTAAAGACGATAAAGTCATTGCAGAGAAACCAGATAAACTCTTTGCTTCAGTCTTCAGGGCTGAAGAAGTTAGGGAGATTCCAAAACCTGAGCCATCTTTTGTAGGTGACAAATCTGAGGAATTGTTACAGATTAAATGTTACTAGAGGTTTTGGAATTAAATGTTACTAGAGATTTTGGAATTAATTGATAAACTTAACAGTATCAAGTCACTGGGACCATATGGCATTGAGCTTGAAATGAATTCATTTTGACTGTATAGAGATGTTTTGAGGTTGGAATCAAAACGCTGTTTTCAGCAAATATTTTGACCAAGTATTCAACTTGTACCTATCAGAGCTGACCCTTGGAGATGAGTGGCTCAAATAAAAATGAATGTTACATTATCTAAGCAGAGCTGTAGCAGTCCCTTGCTCCTGAGTGGTGAGGAGGCCACTCCGCCTCACTACAGGCACCCAGTAATCAATAGTCTATGGAGGAAGCTCTGGCTCTCTGGGCAGGGCAGGGCACAAATAGTCTTTAGCCCACTGCCTCCTGGCTGGAGCAGATAATGATTAACAGTCTACAGGGCACACGTTCTCAAACTGTGGTCCACGAGCTCCATTCTGGTGATCTGCAGATAGTTCCCTCTAAGGTGCACGCCTGGGTGGCTGCATGCAAGAGAATGAAAGGCCACCCACCTAACTAGTGGAACCGTGCAGGCGTGGCTCCATTAATTAGGTGCCTGGATGCTGGAGAGGATGCACATGTAAGGTGAGGTGATGGCCTTGGGGGGAATAGGAGATACATGGGAGGGAGGAGGGGGTGAGAAGAGGGGGTGGGGAGAATTGGGGAGTGCAGGGCTGAGGCAGCCAGAGAAAGACACAACTTTCCCCAGCTCCAGGGTTGCGGCTGCCAGGGAGAGACCCCACCGTTCCCAGCCCGAATTCGGGGGCTGCTGCAGGCGGGGAGAGAGGGCACATCCGTTGCATTAGAAAGGTAATACTGCTGATATTAAAATATGAGTTGTATGTTTTTATTTGTAGAACAAAAAAAGTTTATTATTATTAAGGGGTTTTTTTAATATATATATTGTGACAAAGCTCCATGTCTGTACTTGTGGGTCCTGCGCTTCTTGGCAGATTTAGGGGCCTCAGAAACTCATCTAGGCCCCAGAGTGACCTCCCTTTCTCAGTATAATTGGCAAGAGTCACCACCTAGTGAGTTACCTTCATCACAGGCCAGTATAGAAGATGGAAAAAGGTGGGGAGCCCGGGCCTGCCCTCTACTCCGGACTCCAGCCCAGGGACCCTAATAGTATCAGCTAAGATGGCTGACCTTTTAGGCACAAAACACAATACAATTCCCTGGGCTACTTTCCCACAGCAGTCCCCGCTTCTTCAAACTCCACTTCACCCTTACCTCAGGGCCTCCTTCCTTCTGTATGATATGTTGTCCAACACTCAGTCTCACCAACAGCATAACTTCCTTCCACAGCTCCTGACACCCACACCCACCTGACTAATTGGGAGGTTTTTATCTGGTTTCAGCCAGTCCCTGATTGGCTTCAGGTGTCCCAATTAGGCTAGCTGTTTCTACTCCTTTCTAGAAGGTTCTTAATTGGCCCCAGGTGTCTTGATTGGCCTGGAGTAGCCTTTGTTTGGCTATCCAGGGAACAGGGACCTGCACATCCTGAGACTAATATACCTGCCTTCCAGCACTCTCCTATATCCTTCTGGTCTGACTCCGTCACAATATATATATATAGTTTTTTTATCCAAAGTGCTTTACAATAGTTATCTAACAGTACTAATAACATTTGGAAAGATCATTACGTGGTCCGTTGAGACCCTCAGTAATTTTCAAGTGGTCCATGAAAAAAAAAGGTTTGAGAACCTCTGCTCTAGGGATCTTTGGCCTTCTGGGCAGGCAGAGAACCAACAGTCTTTGGCTGACAGCCTTTTGGCTGGGACAGACAGCAAGTAATAATCTATATGGGAGCTCAGACCTTCTGGCAGGACAGAGCACGAACAGTCTTTGGTGCACACCTCTAGACCTAGAATGGGTTTTCAGCGACCTCAGGTGTGGGATGGCAATGGGGATGAGGGAAGAGAGTGGGGGGACCCTGGCCCATCCTACTCCACCAGGCCCCTATCAATAGCATTGTTGTCCTGACATTGTTGTCAGTGGGGAAACCACCAAACCAGGCTATCTCACGTTCCAGCAGCCCAACAGGGTCGTGGTCTAGTTCTCGTGAGCTACCTCCTACCCCAGTCGTTGGTGCTCTGTTGACCAGGGGCTCTGTCTCATCACCTCAGCCACTTCATTTGCTTCTCGGGGTTTTCTGTCTCCTCTGACAGCAAGGCACAATTCTGCTCAGGGGCTAGTCCAAAATCCTGTAGAGGTCTCAGCTCCCTGGAAGAGACATTTGCTCCCTCCCATGGTGCAGCCATGGCTGAGCTCCAAGGATCTCCTTCTATACTTCCTGTCCTGCCCCAGGACTTCTGGTGAGGGGGGGCATGGTGGATTTAGCTTCACCCACAAATGCAGAGGTGGGCAAACTTTTTGGCACAAGGGTCACATCGGGGTTGTAAAACTGAATGGAGGGCCAAGTAGGGAAGGCTGTACCTCCCCAAACAGCCTAGCCCCTGCTCCCTATCTGACCCCCTCCCACTTCCTGCCCCTGACTTATCCCTGAGAACCACTGACCCATCAACTCCCTCCCCCACAGACTCCTGACCGTTCCCTCCCGGGACCCCCCCCAACTACCCTCCTCCTGGACCACACCCCATCCAACCCCCCTGCTCTCTATCCTCTGGCTGTCCTGACCCCTATTCACACCCCTTCCCTCTGACAGGCCCCCAACACTCCCGTGCCTATCCAATCCTCCCCCCTAATCCCCGTCCCCTGACTGTGCCAATCTGTATCCACACCCCCACCCCATCCACCCCCTCTTACCTCCCACTCCCTCAGACTGTCCACCTCAGAATCTCCGACCCATCCAACTCCCCTGCCCCGCTCCACATTCCCTGTCCCCTTACTGTGCGCTCAGAACGGCAGGAGCTCGCAGCCATGCCACTGCAGTGCTGCCCAGCAGGAGCGGCAAGCCAGAGCACAGGCGGCATGGCTGTGGGGGAAGGAGAACAGCAGGGGAGGGGTTGGGGGTAGCCTCCCCGACTGGTAGCTCAGGGGCCAGGCAGGATGGTCCTGTGGACCAGATGTGGTCCGGGGGACGTAGTTTGCCCACTTCTGCACAGGGGGGATGTAGCGGTTTCTTACTTTACAGTTTCAGGGGAGACCACTTTGCCCTACTACAAGAACTAATTGAAATATTTGCATTCATCCTTCAGCTGTTTCCCACTTGTTCTTCTTGATTGGGTTAGCATTAAAAAAATAACGTTTGATATTCTGCTTCATTGAGCTTAGCAATTGTTCAAGATTTATTTGCTTCAAGATAGACTTTGATATTTCTAAGTGGCAGGATTGTTGTTGTAGCCAGGCTGGCCCCAGGATATGAGAGAGAGACAAGGTGGGTGAAGTAATCTCTTTTACTGGACCAACTTCTATTGGTGGAAGGGATAAGCTTTCAGGCTCCACAGAGCTCTTCTTCAGGTCTGGGAAAGACACTGTGACACTCTCTAACCAACAGAAGTTGGTCCAGTAAAAGAGATTACCTCACCCACCTTGTGTCTCTAAAGTAGCAAGATGTCAGAAAAATCTTTGCAAGCTCACACTGAGTGATAAAGCTAGAAAACATCTCTCTTTCCCTCTAAATGAGTTATTGATTGTAGGACTGGTCTTACAAACATTATTCACATTACTAGTTTGTTAAAGCTAATTGGGACTACTTGTGTGATTACAGTTTGAAGGCTCAGGCTATATAACTTCTAAAAGTAAATGCATTGTTTATAAAATCCCTAGTTCCCTTAATTTTTGGAAAGCAGTTTGGTGTAACATTATAATAGTACGATCCCAATGTGAAGGTGAAGACTCAGCTCTCAGGACTAAAGCCAGTTTTTGTCTCTTGTTTGGTACTGGATATGGAGGGATTATAATGCCAGTCAACTGCAATAAAGGCGTGTGTGTCAACTGCAATAAAGGCTCCACTGCACACGCCTTTATTGCAGTTTATTTGGAGCTTACTCATGAGTCATGCACTATCTGATGTTTTACTTAAAGCCTTGCTCCTGGAGACTAATGATTGAGGTGAGAATCTCAGCTTTTGGGTTTTTTTTTTAAAAAAAGTATGTTCTGACTCCCCAGGATTGCAGAAAGTAACTGGAAAATGTGACTGCAGTGAACCCTAATGATTAAAAAACCAGGAAACACAAATAGAGACCCCAAATTTATTATTTTAGAACAAACTCATGATTTTTAAGCCAGTATCATGGTTTTGGAGGGCCTTGTAGTGGGGTGGTCACCCCGCTCCTGCCCAGAAGGGCTTAAAATAGCCCAGTGGAGGGCTGTGGCTGAGGCAAGCAGCCCAGGCTGCTTGGGGGAAAAGGCATAGCTGGGGCCATGCCCTAATCAGGGCACATCTGGCACTTATAAGAGGGCAGTGGGCGAGGAGGACAGAGGGACTTTTTGTCTCTCTCTCTAGCCTTCCAAGAGGGAGGGACCTGGCTGCTGGAGTTGAGCAGGGTACCTAGTCTGGAGGAGGGTTGGGGAAGGCTGGAGGAGCTGGGGAGCTCTGGCCTGGAAATCCCCCAGGCTGTGGGCCTAGTGTAAGGCCAGATGGGTACAGGGGCAACCCAAGGGTAGGGGGAGGCAGCAGGTCCAAACCCCACATTGCCTGTGATGAGTGGCAGTTATACTGCAGTCCACCACAGTGAATGGGGGCTAGGTGGTGGCTAGCAATAGCCCTACACTGAGGCGAGGTGGGGATAGGAGGTTGGGGGCTCCCCAGGGAGGAGAGACCCAGCGAGACTGCGGGGTACGGCAAGGGTGCAGAACCCCGAGGAAAGAGGCACCAGGGTCTGGGAGTGACACAGGGGGCCAGCGAGAGGTAGGATATCAGCCTGCAGAGGGCACTCCAGTGGCTGGAAGCTAATTCCCTGGATGACCAGCAGGAGGCACTGCAGGGGTGAGTCTGAGCCCTGTTACATGAGTATTGAATGCTTTGGTTTGGCAATATTGTGTGCATAAAAATCAGGGGCCAAAGTTCGGGGATGTTCATGCTAAAGCTTCCTACATTTAAAAATAACGATTATACAAATTGTTTTAATATGATGTTCAGGAAAAGAAACAAACATTATTTTAAAGTAAGGTCTGATTTCTATAATTAAACATGGAAGATAGAGGAATCATGCATAAATAGATTTCAAATGCTAGCAGTCCGAGACTGCATGTGCGCGACACAGACTGGCTCAACATGTGTCTGTCCTAAACAGATGGTTCACGCAATAGGTAACACATTGAACCCTATTCGTGATAGAGATTGGGGGCTGCTACTGCCGATTGGATGGTTTAGTGAGGTTCTTAGATCAGTCCTGCTGGCATCAGTCACGGTCCTGGTAGAGTGCCAAGAAGACAGTTAAAGTTGTCTATCTAGAGGAAGTAAAATTCGTAACAAGATTTCTGTGGGTGAACCTGTAGGAGGATCATTAATGGGGTCGGGCTAGCAGCACGCATTTTTGCACCAACAGCTATTTTACAAAGCCCTCCATGGTAATCTGTTGTGTGAAAATCCATTGTGCTCTCCTTATAAAACCCTTTCTAGCAGCTTTGCAGCATATTTCATGAGATAGAGTGCATGTATATTACCAATGGTGCAGTGTCTGAAAACTAGGTTAAAATATCTGTCCAGCACAGTTCCTCCATCTGGTTTTGAGCACAGACGGCAAGCAGTGTGGGTGCGGACAAAATGGTTTAAAAAACTATAGTTGACCAAACTTTGATCCCCTTCGCACTAGCTAATACTCTGTACTGAGAATTGACTTAATGGGGCCACCTTCCAGCATGGGTTTCACACACAGTTCCAGCCGTAGAAAAGGTAACATAAAATATGTAGCTGGTATTATAATTAGAGTGTTTTCTATGCCACTGAAAATTATTGTCGAGCTCTGATTTTCTCTTGCAGCAAACAGAGATAATTATATTAAAATGTGTCGCGTAAAATAAATAACTACCCTCAGAATGGAATCAGGGAAATGGGGATGTTAGATGTAAAATGGTGCCTATTGCACACGGTTGGAAGTAAAGGTACAAGAAGAATTAAGAGGGTAGAGCATATCTCCTGAAGGTAAACGAACCCTTAGGTCATGTTTCTTACAATCTACCTACAGATGTTATATGCTATCTGGTGATGTATGGACGCTCTGGTCAAAAAGCTCAAATTCGGGTGTCCATTATTGCTAAGTCCAAACATTCCAAAATTGTGAGCCAGCACTCCACTTCTTCCCTGCCCAACCCCCACCCGCCCAAGAAATCATGAGATTGTTTTTTAAAAAATCATAATAATTGAAAACAGGAAATGTTAAATTATTTTATTTGCTTTTTGGGTTTTTTTTGGGCCTTTAAGGGTCAGATTTTCAAGCCTTTCTCTGCAGCCGTGAGGGCAAGACTCTTGTTAATAAAAGCTGTATCACATGACTCCAGGAGCCCTGAGGCTTTAAGAAAAACACTAAATATCATGAGACTTGCAATAAAATCACAAGAGTTGGCAACACTGAGCAGTCCTCTTAAACTTAGTGGGACTCCTTGCATGCATAAAATCACTTGTGTTCATAAATGTTTGCAGGATGAGGGCCTAAGTTGGTTTCTGATATTTGGATACATTTCTCTGGTATGTGTATAATGCAAAACAAAATTGAATGTTTTGGATGTTGTAGAGATTCTCTGAGGCATAATATTTGAAAAAAAAAGGCTTGAATTTCTGGGTAGAAGATCCTCTAAGCACAAAGTATTGTTAGGGTCATCCTAGTAGTGGCGTAAAGGCATGTGTCCGACCTTTTAGATTGGTTATTAATCACCAGATAGTTATATTTTTATGACCTTTTCCTATTTTTATTACTTCTTGCTGGGTATCCTAATGTTTTGTAGTTTAACTGCAATACCCACAAATTGAAGTATTAATTTGCTGCTAATGACCATGTTGTTAATTACTGACCCTCTGTGTTTTGGCTCAGCCTGTATTACTGACCAATTTCCAAGGGATTATTGTTTGTTTAATTCTGCCATACAGTGATTTGTATGGTCAACTATTTAATATCTGTATTCAGACTGTGAATGTTATAAAAGCCACAGATTGTTTGTTTTTTGTTATTGCCTTTAGTTCAGTAAGTTCTCAGCCTGGAGGTAATTCAGCTGTTCCTCTGAGGAACATGAGTGTAATCTCTTACTTGCAAGAATCATTCATATATATTATACTTTATATATATATATATATTATAAAAATTACATTCTCTCTTTCACTATAATACTACTTCCTCTCAAAATTGCACCAGGGAGAAAGAGATAAATTAGCTTTTGTACTCCTCAGCTGCTATCTTACTCTGCAAAAAGTAAATTTTACTGGCGAGGTTCAGTAGGAAGATGTGTTAACTTGAAACCATTAGATAAAGGATTCCATTTAAAGATTTATTTATAATGTTCTTTCACTTCTGCTTTCTTCTACCATTTTCCTCCTCTTTTCCTACATCTTCTCACCTTAATTCTCTGAGATGCAAAACCCTTCAGGAGGTAGATTGTCATTTTATTTTATAGCACAATTTTCCTCTTCCTGCAAAGGAGTTGGCTCTACAATAGAAATGTGTAAAAGCTGACCTGAGGTTTGTTCAGCTCCGGCATTACTTGTTTTAAATATATTTTCCATATAACCAAATAATGGAAGATCGTGCACCTGTTTTTTTGTCAAAGGCTGTCACCTTTCAAACTGTCCCAAGGCTGTATCCACCACCATGATGAGAATGCTCATAATTGAGTACTGGGGATCTGAGAGGAGAAGTGATTACACGACTCTGGCATAAGATCATGAGGATGGACATCCTGGGTCAGATCAAAGGTCCATCTAGACCAGTATCCTGTCTTTCATCAGTGGCCAACGCCAAGTGCTTCAGAGGGAATGAACAGAACACATAATCATCAAGTCATCCATCCCCAGCTTCTGACATGTTCTGTGGGTCAAATTTTGCTACTGGCAGTACATTATATAGCTCCTATAGACTTCAATAGGAATTGCTTGAGTATACTAATGGCATAATTTGGCCTTTCGATTTAGGTAGCATGAAGGAGTTTATTTAAAATAAACCTATATGCATATAAAAAAAAAACCCTGCTGATGATTAACAATGTTGCTGAGAATGGAAACTTATATCAGTTCAACAAAACTCCATTTAAAATTCTCCAAAGACTAATTGTGCTCTGCGATGCACATTCACAGCACCCATTAAAAGGGGCTGCAGTGGCATGAATGCATCTGAGAGAAACATTTGTTTGAATGTTATGCTAGGGAGGGAGCTTTTCTTCAGTGGGTACTTCTTGGTCTGAGCTCTCAACTTACATATGCTGATAATTTTATTTCGTGTTTGCCAATAAAAACAAATAGCTACATGACAGCCAGTTTCAGGATGAAACCCCGAGGCAGTTTGCATGAGTGAAAGGCAGGAAAGTCAAGCAGTATTTTAAAAAGAAGAGAAAAGAAGTAATATCTATGATCAGGAGTCTCGGCATGAGTTCTGAGGTGGTGAAAACGTTTCTTTGCCACTTTGCAAGAGGGGTTTCAATCCCATTGCCATGTCAATTGCCAGCATCGTTGCAGAAAGCACAGTCAGCACTTCAGCATAAAACCACTGAAACAAAACAGTAAGCCACATAGTATGCTGTCCCAAAGACTGGAGGGTTGAGGTCACTCAGGTCAGGCCCTTAATAAGAGAGTGTTTTAATTAGTTTCTGTTTTTCTCCCTCATCACCCATTGCAAACCTTGGGCCTTTGCTAGGTCATGTGCTGGGATTATGAAGCTGCACAGAGAAAACTGCAATTATACAAATATCACCATTACTGTGACACATTACAGATAGGGAGAGCACAGGGCCTCTACTACCAAGTAATCCTGTAAATTGCTTAAAATAACAACAAAGAGCACTATGCACATTTTTCCTCCATTGTTGGACTGAAATAAATAGGTCTTTCTTTAACATGCCTAATCCTGCTAAACAGTACAAAATCCTATTACTCAATGAATTATAAATCCTGCTTCAGCACCTCATTTGTCCTGGAGTGTTTCATTGTGAAAAACAGAAATTCAATACCTCATTTTATTCACACAATACTCAGCATGACTGATTCCCCCTCCCCCCCACCACCACCCTCCTTTAATGTTGGTGATTCTCTATAAGGTTTGCTCTACTACTACTCTGAATTCTTGTGAGGAAAATAAGACAGCATTAGCCTGTTTAAGAACCAGCCTCCTGGTTCTTTTACTTACTTTCTCACTGTGGTGAACTGGAAGTTAATGCAACACAGATTTAAGCCCTGGGTAACTTAACTTTATGATGGATGTATATTGGGTTGTATTTATTCTTCGGGGGAACACTTAATATGATTTAGTGTTTTACTGTTTTCCCACACCAGGGAAGGAAGAAGTTCTAATCATTTCTTAAAAAGTTAGCTTTATACTCATATAGATGAGCTAGATACATGACCAATGCATCTTTGAGATATACGGGTGCCAACTGCAACTCTCAAGGATAATAGTTCTTATATTTCTGTTTGTTTTGTTGTAAAACAGAAGTCCCATGAGAGATGCCCAAATTTTGCTCCATTAAAGGCCTGCTTGGGCAGCTGGCCAAGATCTTGAGAGCTGCATCAAATTTGCATAAATTATGGGCAACTACATATCAGCCTTATAATTAATAACATGGAAGTGCAGTCTGCAGAGACTATAGCTTATGTCATGCAGTGCTGCATCCTGATTCCAATATTGACCCATGATAGTCGATGTAGGCAGCACCTTTAGAATGAATTCAGCAGCTGAAGGCCATAAGGGGACTGTAATTTGGCTAATTTGGCGTAATGTTTATACGAACATAATGGAAGAAGCGAGGATTGGTGTGGCTCCAAAAGAGATGTTTTTTAAAAAAGCCAACAGAACCCTTATGAAAGCCAGTGGAGTTATACCAGGAATAAATTTGACTTGCTATCTTGGGTTTACAAAGATTAGGGTCAGACCTTGTGGGAAAATGCAAATATGGAGAGAGAGAGAGAGAAGCCTCCTTTCCTGCATCCCTGCATAGGGGCTTGGTGCAATCACTGTGGGCTAGCCGGCTAAACAAATGGGGTAGAGCTGATTGGATACAGAATAGGAAGGGGGAGTATATAAGCACAGCACCCATTGGCAGGTCAATAGGGCTACAGCTAAAGGATTCACAGAAGTACCAGGAGTAATTCTAACTGAGTCAGCCAGAATCTCTTCTGGGCTCTGCTGCTGCAGCTTGGTTTCTGCTCTCCCCTTTTACTTCCCTTTCTCCTCTCCCTGCCAGTCATGCCTCTGGCTGTCAAAGCCATAATCTAACCCCTATTTTTGAAAGATTGTTTCAGATTGTATGCAGTAAATATTTTAAAACCTCTTCCCATCCAGTCTGAAATCAGTTTTGTTTTCTTGTCATTGCCAGTATTTAAGACTTAGTAGTTCAATAAAGTTGATGTAAATTTAACCATGTTTTATCAACTGCATGTTTTATGGTGCATCTCAGAATTTCTGGTGGTTCAGACTCTTTCTCTCTCTATATATTTTCAGGGTTTATTCAGCAAAGCATTCTATTACTTTAAATTAAAACATTTTCCCCAAAATGTGATCTTTTTAAAGATAGCCTTTCAGTTTTGTTTCTCTGCTCCCTATGAAGCCTAATACAAGAAGCTTGCAGATGTATTTTGCTCAGAAAAATAAATTCTGTGCATCACATCATGGTAAATCAAGACAGTTAGTAGCCAGATCTGTCAGCCTCAAAGGTTCTTGAATATTTTCTACCTACAACCCAAAATCCACTTTTTTCCTATTATGGTTCCCTATTCTAGAATCCTTGGCACTGCCTTCCTCTAAAATAAATAAATACATAAAATAAATCCAAAGCTCCAAGTTGTAGTAACAAAATAATATGCTAATACAATTAAGTTCTTTCCCCCATACGTAGCAGGGTAGACAATTTCATGCAGTGCATGTTAATGTTACTTAGAAACCGCAATAAAATGAATCATTTAAACAATCTTTGGGGGTAAATCCTTTCCCTTGCCCTCTGGTGTGAAGAGTTCCTAGATGCAGTAGAATTGTTGCAGTTTTGCTCAGACTGGGAAGAGTGAGAGATGAGCTGGGGCACCTGTAGAGACAGTGAGCCACTATAGAGTACAGTTTGGATATGTAGCAGCATTAGTGACCCGCATATAATGGCCATTGCTTCAGTTTTGATTCACATGGGAACCCAAAGTTTCAAGTTCAAATAAATCAGCCTCAAAAGGAACCAGAGCTGAAGCTAGCACTTGTCTGGTTTCAAGGCAAAATCTTGTGGAAAATTCAGCTGTATCACCATGTACTTCCACTCAAGAATAAAGCTAGGCAAGTAACTGATGTTTTGGGTTCACTGGCAATTCAGAAAAATGGAGAGAAAAAAAAGTTTGATTCAATCTTAACCCAAACCAATATTTTTTTTGAATTTTTCAGTGAATTAAAAAAATGGGGAAATTTAATTTCAGTTTGACAAAATGTTAGTATAAAATATTTGAACAGTCATTGTGTGAGTGAGAGAGCGGGAGAGAGAGAGAGAGAGAGACTATAGCCTAGGGCACTCACTTAAGAGGGAGGGAGATCTGGGTTTCAGTCCCTGCTCCAATTAGTAGTTAATTATTTATACAAAATGGGATAGCTTCAATGGGAGAGTATGAGAAAAACCTACCCCAGAATAACCTATAGCCCCATGCTTAAAGCTTTTCTTTGGTATATCTGGGGGAATTGGATTCAAGTCCCTGCTCCACACCAAGGATTCAAACCTGTTCTACCACCTCTCAGAGGAGTGCTCTAACCACTGAGTTATAGGGGTATGGCACCAGCTCCTCCTTGGTTTTGTGAATGGCTCCTAAATCTATAAATAAAAGGTTTATCTCACCTCAAACATAGAAATGGTTTGTTTTGGAATTGTCAAAACAGTTGACACATTTCTGGAAGTTCTCTTTTTTTTGTTTTGACTGAAACAATTCATGGAAACAAACATGAATTCATGAATGTTTTGGTCAACCCAAATCTGCATTTTTTGTCAAATATATTTATATGTCTGTAAGGTGAAAAATTTCACGCCTCTCTATTCGTGAGAAACTTTACACGTGTGAAGCAGTCTCTTAGAACTCAGTGGAACTGCTCACATTATACAGGCATGCGTGGGTATAGGGGTTTGTGGGACTGGAGTCCAGATGAGCAGCAAAGCGTAGAAAATTGACAGAGCACAAGTGGGGTATGGGATAAAGGAGGAGTGATAGAGAACACAATTAGGCACAAGATATAGGCATGGCCGAGGTGCTTAGGCCTTCAAATGAGGATGGAGATGAAATTCTTCGTTAAAAGAACTCTTTTCTCCTTTCCCTGTCACAATGTTTGTGGATTCATTCTGACAAATTTCCTTTTTTTTTCTTTTAATTTAATCTGTGCACTGTGTTCCAGTCAGTAGAAAAGTGTCATTGCGGTGCCACTACTGCAGTGACCCAGGAAAAAAAGACTTTGTTTTCATAACAGGTTAAATTGTATTCTTTAAATTCTTCATTGAGTCTATTAAATTTAAACAAAAAAAGAAAAGTCTTCCATAATCTCCACATGCAATAATTTGGAGTGATTGGCAGCCTCTGCTCAAAAGAGGCCCTGAAAATAATACCAAGAGTTTTTGTAGGTCAGGACTTAAGTTCATTTAGAGAGCTATGTAGGGGCTCAGGACTGTAATGGTAGGGGGTGCTGTAAGGCAGCAGAGTGATGCACTGAGGAAGCAGTGAGGAAGCCTGAGGAATGAACTAACAGAGAGCTCTGTTGGTCAGAAATAAGATATTGGCAGAACTCTTTGGGAGCCCCAGGAATGGAACAGCAAAGACTGTTACAGGTCAGGACTGAGGTGTTTTGGCAGAGCTGTGTGGAGGCCCATGATTTTGCAGGGGAGGGGGATGAATATCAGCGGTATTGGCACAGAATAGACTGTCTTGCTTTTGTCCACGATTTTAGTTCTGTATTATATGTGGGAAAATATTTTTCGAAAAGCCTAAACCTATGATCTGGTAAAGTTTTTTGAAATATGGGAGAGAGGCGATGCCACAAACTGTATTATGATTAGCTTTGATGCTGTCATGTGACTATTGGATTGAAAAGCAAAGTGTAACCCTAGTTTTTGAAACCTTTTTTGGGGATTAGGGTTACCCTTAAACTCCATGGCAAACTAGATTCCACAAACACACAACAGGAGAAGCCATCTGAATTTGGCTTCCCTTGGGGCTTGAAGCAGTAGATAATACATAGACTGAAATCTTGGATAACCTACTAAACTCTGCTAATTCTTACAATAATGCACATACAGTATTTATGAGGTGACCCATGTGTGCTAAAGTGCTATAGTTGTACTTTCCAGTAATACATGCAAGAGAGAGCACCAAGTTCAGTGCTTCCTGTACACACATTTTTGCCTGGTATTCCAATGAGGAGCTTGTGAATATTTATCTGAGCTCATCATTGAAGTACCCGCAAAAAGATGCTGCAGGGCAGTATGAAAGAGTTCATAGAAGGGGAATTTAAGAAGTTAAACAGTCTGATCTAAAAGAGTGTGAATACTACTGCCAACCCCCGCCCCCCAAATAATTATTTGGGAATCTTTAAATTTTTAAAATTCACATTGATTCTGTCATTGTAGCATTTGTGATAGTTTTTTTCACTAGTATTTTAGCAAACCTGTTTACCTGCAGGAATGTTGGTTGAACCAAGTTGTTGAAGTCCAGTGAATATTGAGAACTATTTGAGAAAAGGGAATTGGATATTGATAGGATTTAATTGTACAGAAAACCTAATTCCAGAGAGTTATGCTCATCCAATTGGGCAGTAAGCATATCATGACCTATATGGCCAATCCTATATAAAGTTGTGAATAGCCAATTCTTGAAGCAATGTGCATAAAATGTTTGCTCTGAGTAATCTAGTATATGTCTTTTATAATTTTTTTGTATTATTGTAATAGCTGGGGGACAGAACTGAGGTCAGTTCCACTGTGCTAGGCACAGTGGAAACACAGGAAGACACAGTCTGAATCCCAAAGAGCAAATCTAAATAGACAAAAGAATGGGACAAAGTACGATGGTCTTATTCTGATAGCTCAGCACGCAAGGTACAGAGATATTAAATGACTTGCCCAAGGTCACAAAATAAATCGATGGAAGAGAGAGAGTAATTGAACCAGTCTCCCTTTCCATTCAAGAAATTTTATCCGTAAGACCATCCTTCCTGTATTTCGTGTGTGTATGTGTGATTCCTTCAATCCATAGTCTGAAATATATTCATCAATTTATTTTGAGCAATGAATGTATTAGAAATGTTGATGCTTGGAAATTATTTGCATATAGAAATAAAACAGCTATGTTCAATAAATAAATTGTTCATTGCATATCATTCACCGTATGCTAATTTAATAGTTTGCTAGTGCAAGGAAAACACTTGCAGCAGTATTCCTTCTACATTGTAATTCATCTTTATCCTGAAGGTTTCTTTTCTTTTAGCAGTCTTTAAATCCTGATACTTGTCAACCAGATTTCATGGAAAATATTCAATAGCTCTTTCTAAGCAATGATAATCCTTAGCATGGTGCTACCATGAATAGATTCTGTAAAACACTGGATTAATGGAAACCCTACCCATTACCTCCTTTCTCAGTTGCTTTGGACACCACAATCAAACTACCTGTCACTCAGGCCTGTAACCTGGGTGTCATCTTTGACTTGGACCTCGCTCTAGTTCCTCACAATCCATGTTATGCCTAAATCTCACTGATTCTTTCTGTATAATACCGCTAAGGATTTTTCCACTAACAAAGCCAGTTAGTGCACAACAAGCTGAGGTATAAATCTACAGTGCTCTATCCTACCACACATTGAGTCGCCATGTGAATCAGGCTACTGTGCACTAAAAGTTCTATAGTGCATTTTGTAGTGCACTTTGACCTAAAAGCCAGTTAACGCAGAGGAAGACAGAGTATGCTGTATGTTTGCTCCCCAGCTCACCGCTCACTAAATTGGTGTGTGGACAACCTCTGAGCTACGGCTTCCTATCTAGCCACCAAGCTGAAAGTCATGTTCAAGACCTCATCATCTGACATCTTGATTACTGCAATAACCTCATCTCTCTCTCTCTCTCTCTCTCTCACCTTGACAAATGCAGTCTTGCACTATTCATATCCATTCATAATGCTGCTGCAAAGATAATTTTCCTAGCCCTTCATTTTGACCATGTTACCCTCCTCTTTGCTTCCCTCCACGGGGTCTCACTTCATAAGCTGCTTGTATTCACTTTGAAGGCTTTTCAAGACCTATCCCCGCCCTATCCATCATCTCTCATATAATAGCAAAACGTTGACTCTGACCTCTGATCAACCCACGATGCCAGCCTCTGTCACCCTCGAACAAGCACCTTCATGATTTCTCCTGCTGACACCATTACCTCTCCTACTGATCAATATTGTTTTCATCTATCCCATTTGTTAGTCTGTCTGTCTGTCTCCAGCTGTTCCCTCTGTTTTTTATAGCTTGTAAGCCCTGGAGCAGGGACTGTCTTTTTGTTCTGTGCTTGTACGTTACCTAGCACCGTGAGGTTCTGATCCATGACTAGGGCTCCTAAGGTGCTATGTTAATACAAATAATTAAAATATCAGCTAAAGAAGCCGAACAGTTTGGTTGGTTGGTACATTTGGGGTGATTTAAAAAGTTCCTTCCACTTCTAGACATGTTTGACATTCCAGCAATATTCCCCATTTTAAGTACAGGAATGTGTGGGAGCAATGTAGATCTTGGAAGACTTTCTGAACTTGGGATATTCTCCAGGACCATCTTTAGTATTTATCTGGCCTACCTCTAGAGCACTGGCATGGTGTAAATGTTTGTGGATTAACTGAGAATCAGGGCCTCTCTCTGCCTGGCCCTTACCTCTAGCTGGTCTCCAGAGTTCTGAAAGTTTAGGGATGTGAGCCCCTTAGCAATCAAATAGGAGGGCAAAACCTGGCTCATAATGGAAGGATTCTAGGGCAATTCTATCAATTGAAAGCCACACATTTTCTAACCCCTGCCCCCCAATGGGAATGATCTGTATTAGGGGACATGAGGATTAAGAGTGGAGTAATCTAAGATGGAACAGATCCTTTAAGAAAATGGAACAAATGATTATACATAACTTTTTTTTAATGAAAACAAGCAATTAAACATAAAAATATATATAAAATGGAGATACCATTTTTAGTATTTGTTTTAGCAAAGGATTTATTTAAATAATAATACTAAAAACTTTTTTATATTTAGCAAGATCACTATAAATGGTTTAAAACATTAATTGATAGACAAAGATAACAGTGTTTATTTATGCAGATTAATACTCCATGGGCCACATTATGATTATGTACACATTTTCCATCAACTTTTTGTGCCTGCTGTCCCATGTGAATCCTGAAGAATTCACACCTCATTGTGTCATTCTTTATCTGGGCAGTGCACAAGCTTTTAAAGATACAATATGCTGGCTGTATTACACCTGGCCACAAAAGGCATTGGAAAAATTATTTTAATTTCCTTAAGATTTTATATTTTTGTAACTAACCACATGCTTGACCTTCTGGTCCTCTCAGTATGTAAGCAGAGAATGTGTCCCCCTACTCAGCAAAGCACTTAAGCACATGCTTAACTTTAAGTATATGAATAGTTCCATCTGTGTTCAGAAAATGGCCAATTACATGCTTAAGTGCTTTGCTGAGTAGGGAGGAAGTAACTCACATGCTTACATGCTTTGTCGAATCCATGCCTCCATGACTACAGGTGGTGCTGTATCACAGCCTGGTCCATTTTGCATTGATACTGATAAATTCTGCACTTACATTGCAGTCCTAAATTGAAAACAGTAGAATGTAAATATATAACAGGAAATAGTATGTAGAGTAGATAATTCATACACATTACAACAAAGACATAGCAACTGTGTGTCACTGCCCTTTCTACTATAAACATTCTCTCTGTGGTTCTGTAGGGATGTGTAAATCCCAAATGCAGACAGTGTTCAGTGCATTGTTGTCAAGACTTATATAGATCCCAGGCTCTGTCAGGTTAATAATTTTTTTAAAGTTGATGGGCAGCACAGAGAGACCCACATACTGTACATTGTTTCATTTATTAAAATCTTTTTTGCTGACATTACTGACATTTTGCGAAAATTTAATATCTCAGCCTACATTTATCACACATGCTTTTTAATAAACCACCTACAACAGTTGTATTGGAAGGATGCTTCACAACTAAATATTGATCATTAGATGCATTCCATACTTATGACATCCAATTTGGAAAGGGTATGCTTTAAGAAGTAATTGATTGAAAACATTCATGAATATATGGAGTCCTTTTAATGGGTTTTTGATCTAAAACGGATTATGGCCATATACATATCAGAACTATGAGTCTGTATTGTAATTCAAGCTACTGAACCCTGTGGCATGACTCACATGCTTAAAGTTAGGAATGTGTGTGTTTGCAGGATTGGGCCTTAACCTGTTATCTGCTGTTACATATGGTATATTGGTCTCTGGGGTCTCTTTTTCTCCCTTTTTTTTTCTTTTTATTTGTACTCTGTAAAAATCCAATAAACTGTTTCAAACTTAGGAGCTCAGGGGGAAAAAAATTCAGCTAATATATTAATTGAAACATTTATGACTGCTAAAGTATTTATTACTGAGTAATCTCAGCAAACCTCAGGCTTTTGGTGCTGTTTCGCATTTAACTTATTTGCTTTTAAAACTTACTTTAAGATCATTTTTCAACAAGCTAATAATAAGCAGAAGAGCTGATTAAACTTTGTACTCATGCAGTGATACACTACATGTCAATGTGCATTATAATTCTCCTAAATGTTTGCTTTCAAAATAAAGTCTACTCATACAGCATATCCTTTCCCATGTGAATGGCATAAGTAAGGAATACATCTAACAATCAATATGTGTATCACATACTGCTTATGTATTCTTTTAACATAGTATGTTTGGTGTAATATATATACACCAAACATACTATGTTAAAAGAATAGTATTAAGATTGCAAGGTCAAATCCTCAAAGGTAGGAAATGCTAGAATAAAGGTTTCCTGTGGGGAAAAACATAGTATGTGATCGTGTAATTAAAGCTGCATCATAATGCATGTGCAGAAGGGGGTCAAATTAAGGTTTCACAGGCAGCCTTAATTCTGGCATTTCCTAACTCTTGAGTGTTTGACTTGGGAGCCTTAAGAATGTTCTTTTAACATAGGTCTCTTTATTTGAATTTCCTAGGTATTTAAATAAGAACTTGAAAAAACAGAAATTTCATTAGTTGGCATTATATTGTTAGCTACATGGGTCATCTGTAGAATTGGAAACTTTAGATCTATTTCACAGACTTCTGCTACTTAAACTAATGGAATAACTTATAGCAGTTGTAGGTTGTCAGCCTCCATGTGGACCAGTACTAGAGGAGGAATCGGGCACACACTCTGGCAGTAGGTTTCATGGGCATTTCTGATAGCAGAGGAATGGTGAGACTCAGGAATCCTGGTTTCCATTCTTGGCTCTGGAGAGGATGCGTTGTAGTGAGAACAGACTTTTCTGCCCATTCCACCAAAGCTTGACCCTGTCTGACCTATACATTTTTACCTATTCCAGTCCTGTCTCTTCCCCACCTCCAGATCCTCATGCCAGTCCCATTTTCCTCCTCTAGAAAATCCTACTTTGTATTCCTCAGGCTTCTCATCCCCATTCCATTCTCTTTGCCTCCTGGCTGTTTATCACATTTTCTCTCTCCTTCCACCATCCTAGTCACATTCCTCCTCCCCACTGGTTCGCAGTTCCAATCTTCCTCTCTGTAATCCTCATTGAGTCTGTGCCACGGTCAGGCTCCTTGTCCCAATCTCTTGGCCCAGCCAGTCCCAGATCTCCTCCTGTACCCTGTTTCTTCATCAGATCTGTCTCAGTATTTCCCCAACCACTGATATCCAGTCTCCATCTGCCCCCAACTCTCATTTCCATTCACTGCTAGCCTCCAGTCCCATTGTCATCTCACCCTCCCCTGGCTCCTTGGGCCATCTACTCATCACTCTTATCAGTCTACCTCATGTCTCCTTTCATTCAAATCAGGCAGCTTCCTCCTCTGTATTACCTAAGTCCAGCAGAGGCATCATTTAGTGCACCTGGAAGACCGCTTCAGTGCCTGGCCCAGCAAAGCTAGCAGCATCTCAGAACAGTGCAGGGAAAGTCCTTCTCATTCCCAGGCTATAGCATTCCCAATGCAGATGTAATCTTCAAGGAATTTAACTTCAAAGCTCTAGCAAGTCTTTACTCACCACGTGGAAATTGCGATCTCCAGAACTGGGAGGATTTTCACAGTGATGACAAAATGTGCAGCCCTGATACAATATCAAGCCTGACCCAGTATCAAGTTCCTGCTCGAAAGCATGGAAGTGCGGGAGCTTTTCAAAGGAAAGATCAACCAAATTTTTCAACATGAGTGAAACAATGTATTTTCGCCTGATCTTGTTCTTGAACTATTTTGTTTAGGGCTGTCGATTTAATTGCAGTTAACTCACGCAATTAACTCAAAAAAAATCATGATTAAAATAGTTAATCACAATTAATTGCACTGTTAAAAAATAGAATACCAATTGAAATCTGTTAAGTATTTATGTATGTTTTCCTACATTTTGAAATATATTGATTTCCATTACAACACAGAATCAAAGTGTACAGTACTTACTTTATATTATTTTTATTACAAACATTTCCACTGTAAAAATGATAAACAAATGAAATAGTATTTTTCATTTCACCTTATACAAGTACTGTAGTGCAATCTCTTTATCATGAAAGTACAACTTACAAATGTACGGGTTTTTGTTTGTTACATAGTTGCACTCAGTACAAAACAATGTAAAACTTTAGAGCCTACAAGTCCACTCAGTCCTACTTCTTGTTCAGCCAATTGCTAAGACAAACAAGTTTATTTACATTTATGGGAGATAATGCTACCTACTTATTATTTACAGTGTCACCTGAAAGTGGGAACAGGCATTTGCGTGGCACTTTTGTAGCCAGCATTGCAAGATATTTATGTGTCAGATATGCTAAATGTTTGTATGTTCTTTCATGCTTCGACCAACATTCTAAAGGTCATGCTTCTGTGTTGATGATGCTCATTAAAATATGTGTTAATTGAATTTGTGACTGGACTCCTTGGGGGAGAATTGCATGTCTCCTCCTCTGTTTTACTCACATACTGCCATTTATTTCATATTATAGCAGTCTCAGATGATGATCCAGCACATGTTGTTCATTTTAAGAATGCTTTCACTGCAGATTTTACAAAACACAAAGAAGGTCCCAATGTGAGATTTCTAAAGATAGCTACAGTGATTGACCCAAAGTTTAAGAATCTGAAGTGCCGTCCAAAATCTGAGAGGGATGAGGTGTGGTGCATGCTTTCAGATGTCTTAAAAGAGCAACACTCCAATGAGGAAACTACAGAACCTGAACCACCACATAGGAGGTCAGACTAGATAATCATAATGGTCCCTTCTTACCTTAAAAGTCTATGAGTAAAAAAAAATCAACCTTCTGCAAGTGCAGGGGTGGGCAAACTTTTTGGTCCAAGAGCTTTTACATCAGGGTTCAAAAATGTATGGATGGCTGGGTAGGTAAGGCGGTGCCTCCCCAAACAGCCTGTCCCTGTCCCCTATCTGACCACCTCCCACTTCCTGCCCCCTGACTGCCCACCTCAGAACTCCTGACCAATCCACCCCCCAGCTCCTTATCCCCTGACTACTCCCTACAGAGACCCCCACCCCTAACCACCTCCTATCTTAAGCCTCCCTGCTCCTTGTCCCCTGACTGCCTCCTCCAGAGACCCCCTGCCCCTAATCATCCCCCAGAACTCCACCCCCATCCAACCGTCCTGCTCCCTGTCCCCTAACTGCCCCAACCACTAGCTGCATCCCCGCCCCTTGACAGGACCCCTGGGACTCCCACACCCTATCCAAGCCTCCCATTCCCCATCCCCTGACTGCCCCCAAGACCCTGTGGCCCCTTATCCAACCTCCCAGCCCCCCACGCCACTCAGATCTGCCACGCCCAGAGCCAGACACACTGTCACCCAGCCCCCATCCCACCCCAGATTGCTGCTCGCAGGGCTTTCTGAGGCTGCAGGGTGAGGGCGAACAGCGGAGGAAGGGGAGGAGCTGACCTCCCCAGCCAGGAGCTCGAGGCACTGGACAGAATTAGCCCGCGGGCCAGATGTGGTCCGTGGGCTGCAGTTTGCCTACCCCTGTGCTAGTGGCGTCTAATTCAGATAATGAAAATGAACTTGCATCGGTCTGCACTGCTTTGGATCGTTATTAAGCAGAATGCATGTCCCATGGAATGGTGGTTAACTCATGAAGGGACATATGAGTGTTTAGTGCATATGTCACATAAATATCTTGAGTCGCTGGCTGCAACAGTGCCATGCAAATGCCTGTTCTTACTTTCAGGTGGCATTGTAAACAAGAAACGGGCAGCATTATCTCCTGTAAATGTACACACACTTGTTTGAGGGATTGGCTGAACAAGAAGTAGGACTGAATTGCAGACTCTAACGTTTTGCATTGTTTTATATTTGAGTGCAGGATTTTTTGTACATAATTCTACATTTGTAAGTTCAATTTTCATGATAAAGAAATTGCACTACAGTACTTGTATTAAGTGAACTGAAAATACTATTTCTTGTTTTTTACAGTGTAAATATTTGTAATCAAAAACATTTATGTAAAGTGAGCTCTGTACACTTTGTATTCTATGTTTTAATTGAATTCAGTATATTCAAAAATGTAGAAAATATCCAAAGCTATTTAAATAAGTGGTATTCTATTATTGTTTAACAGTGTGATTAATGGTGCGATTAATTGCAGTTAATTTTTTTAATCGCTTGACTGCCCTAGTTTAAAACATCCAAAAACATTCAATCTGAGGCAGGCACCCAACATGGAAAATTTCACCCCAAATGCTCAGTTTGACAAAGCAACTGAAGACAGGTATAATGAAAAAGTATTGCTCAACATTAATTACAGGTGGTGATATCAGCCCTGCCTGTAATTTATAAAAGGTATTAGTTCTCAAAGTAGATTATTGAATTAGATTACTGGAATATGGAATTATTATAAAATTCTAAATTACTTTAAACAGTTTTTACTGTTTATTTACTTTAGCTTAATTTTCACTCCTGAGACCTGGCCAATTTCACTTTTCTTTCCCCCAAGTTTCTCTTTCACTCTCTCAAGCAGTAGCACAGTGCAGCTGTTTTCTTTTTTTGTTTGTTTGGGGTTTTCTTTGTTTGTTTCCACTCCTTCGCAGGAGAATATTTATGCTTAAAAATATTTTGTTCACTTTAATTTTAAGAAAATCTTGATAACATTTAACTTATTTTGAGGCCTATAGTTAGCTGACAGTTTGCGTTCAGCTAATATGTGTCTTGCAACCACAGTTTTGGGCCCTGATTCAGCAAAGCATGCTGACCACATGCCTGAGTATTTTATTGAATTGGAGCCCAGATGGCTAATTCACTAATAGAAAAGAAATTCCCTTTTCACCCATGTATTTAGTGAGTACAGTAATTTTACTATCCACTCAATACAAGAGATGACAAACCTATTATTTATGCTCATTTTTAGAAATCAAGCTATATAACCATTACTTCTGCCACAGTGATATGAAGTGACGTTCTAAGGGTGCGTCTTCACTAGCCACCAGATTGGGTGATTGATCTATCAAGGATCGATTTATTGCATCTAGTATAGACGTGATAAATCAATCCCTGATTGCTCTGCCTTCAATTCCTGTAATCCACCAAGACGCAAGGCAGAAGCGGAGTCAACGGGGGAGTGGTGGCAGTCGATCCCACGCTGTGAGGACGCGATGTAAGTCCACCTAAGATACTTCATAGCTGAAGTTGTGTATCTTAGGTTGACTCTCCCCCACGCAGTGTAGACCAGGGCTAAGTCCAAAATTACCCTGTTTCCCTTCCTTCCTGAAGGTCAGACGTCAGGCATATTAACAGACAGGTAGTTAATACTATCTCATTGAGGTATAAAATTATTCTTGTGAACATAGATGGATCAATCATTAATATTAAGTGCATAGTCATTTGATCTAATTGTTCCCAAATCTTAAAACTGCACCAGCATTAATGATTAGATTCTTTGCCCAGTATTTGTCAAGTGCCGTATTAGGAAAAAACTATGAATTTTCCTTCCTTTGCTTATTCATTCAAGTATCCAACTCTCAGTCTCTATCAGAGATCATCTCTCATGTCTCAGATGACCTTGGCTAATGTTATGCTTTGAAGTAAATTGTTTATAGTACCTAGTTCCAAAGCATATGCTAGATGACTTTCCTTTGCAACAAGTAGAAGTGAGATTTCAACCTATTTCTCAGTTACAGAATACTTAACATTTAGTTCCTTTCTTTGGTTTTCAATTATCAGATCAGGTCTGGGAAGATCAACACATGGGCAGGCTGTTCTTATAATTAATTGTTTGCTTTTCTTTGGCACCTTTGCAAATCTGGTCTTTGTCCCATATATCTGATAATGTCACTACTGTAAGATGCTTTATAGGCATAGTAGCTAATGTACCTTAATGGTTTTATACTTGAGAGATCTTAGCTGGATTCCAAAGAATAGTCTTATTAACAGTAACCAAAACAGGGCTGAAGCAGCCCTCCTGATAACCACACATTCTAGACCTCTCACTTTGACTCTTCTCCCTTGCTACTTCTTGACCTCTCCCATTGATTACAATAACCCATGCTGTAAGCGCATTCTTACCACGGTAACAAACATTGAAAATTTTCTAATCTATTAGCTATATTTGCTTCTTATCTAACAATGTCCAGGGTATCAGTTGTAAACACAAGGCCGAATGCCTTCTGTTCCCAAAGCACAGGGCCCTGTAATTTTGGCAAGAGAGGAATCTTCTTTAGCTGTAACAAACTTAGGGCTTATAGTTGTGGCACACACTTGGGTAAGGTTGACATTGTATCCAGAGAAAGACGTAGTGAATTCAAAATCTAATCAATAAATTACTCCTCCAACTTTAGGCAAGTCCACTTATCACATATCTGTAGTGACACATGAGTTTAAAATCAAACAATCATGTGCCAGTTGTAACAAATCCACAGCTGAGAAAGGGTGCTATGATTACCAGTTAAACTGCATACATGAGCCATTAGGTGACTAGGCTCCAAAAACACGGCATCATTTTACACCTACAAGTAGCTCCACAATTTCTGCACAAGCTTCAGTCTCTGAATGGTTTTAGGAGTAATCCCATTTAGAGTGCGTTGCAATAATCTGCTCTTGAGGTAGCAAAAGCATAGACAGCAGTGGCAAGGTCTGCATCCTAAAGGAAAGATTGCAACCGTCTAGCCAGATGCAGACAGTGAAAAACTGACTAGGTCAATGATATAATGTGATTGCCAAAGAGCAGCTGGGGGTCTAAAATCTCTCCTAAATTAACACTATTAACTATTGCGTACCATAGTCCATCAGTCAAAAGTACTGATATTACTTCTGCCATCTCAGTCTTCTTCCACCCAATCCACCCATTATTGCCTCAATCTTATCTGTGCTGAGTCTCAGTCATCTCACTGTCATCCAGACCTCAGTCTTGAGTAGACACTGGGCTTTAGCACTGACCTGCATTATCTGAATCAGATCTGACAGAGACAGGCAGTTGGGTCTTAGAATATGGAAAACAATGAACGCCATGTCCCCGCAGCAGACCTATCTGCATGTTGAACAGGAAACGTGACAGAATGGCACCCCATACTTGAGAGCTCTTCAAAAGCAGTTGCCCACCACTACCTGTTAAAATCTCTCAGAGAAAAGAATGAAGCCACTGAAGAGCAACCTGTTCCACACCGGCAGGTGAGTCGTCAGTGCCTCAGGATCAGCTGTATAGGAGCCAGCTGATTGATAGAATTTTGGTCACTATCTGTCATCAGGTGGAGATCATCAGACAGTGCAGCTGGTACAGTCTCTGTGCCGTAGCATGGTCTGCACCCAGATTGACATGGGTCAAGAAGATAAAAGGCATCTAGATGTCATGAGAGTTGTCTTACCACAACTGTCTTCATAATCTTACCCAAAAAGAAAGGATGTGATAATGGTCAATAATTAGCAAGATTGACAGTGTCCAGAAACACTTCTTGAGCAAGGCCATCCTATAGATTTCTGACTAGCAATGGGCAGTCAGCCATCTCTAAAAGAGGTATTGACAATCTCTACATGTAAAAGAACACAGAGTTTTGCAAGAAGCTAATGCAAGGGGTGTAATGGTGGCAAAATGGAAAATGTGAGTTTCAGAAATGTGTGAGTAATTTTTCCGTCATATGGCTCTAATATTACTTATACTGCAATAATTAATTTGTATTACAGTGGCACCTGCAGTCAACTGGGAACAGTATTCTACTGTCCCAGCACTGGTCAAACACAGAGTGAAAGACAGTACTTACCACAAAGAGTTTACAATCTAAATAGATAAGACACGCATCAGGTAGGAGAAGGGATATAATCTCCTATAAGTAGAATTAACAGAATGATGGTTTGCAAACATGTTAGATCCAGAATTATTATTATTATTTGTAGTTCTTGGAGGGAGAAGGGTAGTGAGGATTAATTAAAAAGGAAAGATAAAGAAGAGGAGAGAGGCCATAGAAGGAAGAGTTGGAGATGAGGAGGGTAGGATAGGTGGGAAGTGGAAGGAGGGGAACAGGCAGGGCAAGTGGATTGAGGCTTAAGTGAAGAGACTGTGTGGGTGGGATCAGGATAAGGTTTGAACAAAGAGCCCACCAGTGCAGGAAAGAGAATGTACGAACTGTAGAAAGCACTCTAGTATCATCAGTGGATTAAGGAAACAAAAAGCTTCTCAAATGCTAGTTTGTGCAGCTAGGTGTCCTAGTACTCACAATAATAATAATAGCTTTAAAAAGCTGAAAACATCCTAACAATATCATTTTACAAATAGAACATCTGACTTGCACATTCAGAGTTCCCACAATAACCACTGGCAAATCAATATTAACAAAAGGTCACATTTCCATATCTGCATTTCAGAGGGAAACAAAAGGTCCAGAAATAGGTGGGAAGTGCATTCTTGCTTTGTCTCATTTGAAAGAGGTGATATTTTGACTTATAAGGATCCAAGTGCAGTTCATGTACTTCATTTCCACTATGCTACACACAAAAACAGGAAAAACCAGTCTTTTGGCTGTGCTACTTCTTTTTATTGTTGGTTGACATGTTTTTCTATTGCAATTCACAGCAGGGAGCATTTATCTCCCTTATGAAAACCAGTTGGCCCATTGTTAAGAAAGAAAGCTGCACTTCCCCAATAGGAAGTCAAGTGTCTCTACAGTGTCGTAGAGGGCATTCTATAGTAGAAGTCAACATGTGTCAGTACTGAGAGAACATGTATGGCGTTGGTGCTGCTGTCTTCAATTAAAACACAGTTCTCTCACATACATATTGAAAAATGCTGCAGAGCACAGCATATGCAATGGTAAATTCAATATCTTCCAGTTTAATTCCAGAACAGCATTTGAGATATGCAAGGCTTTGGTAGCAATGGCTTTTGTGTAACATTAGCAGAAGCTGAGGGGTTTCTTTATTTCTTTCTTGTTCTGATCTGAATGGTGTTGAATGAGGTAGTCAGCTTTACTTTGAAAAGTCATACTCACCTGCTAAAAGAATATCAGCTTCACACCATTTAACTCTTCCAGTTCTACCTTTCTTATGCCCTCTTCCCCAACAAGGTTGTGCTTCATCTAGGTTCTGTTTTTTCTGTGTTGGAATTAGTGAGGACAAAAAATGGTTGCTGTTTTTTTCCTGGCAAAAACCTTTTTCAAGATTGATAATAACCAAATTTTTATATGGACATTTCTAAGTGTTTAGTATCAAAATTATGGTCACATATTAGCATCTGTTACTGGTTCAACAAACACAGCTGGCCCTAGATGAGGTCCTGTGTTTGGATTTAATGAGAGGTTTGACAGTTAATAACTAGGCCACTGTCCATTTCACTTCCACCAGTTGGCCTTGGTGAACTGGCTCAGTGTTTAGGTGACATGAAAGCATGGATGAGAGCAAGTATACCTGACCTACTTTCAGTCCAGATAAGATGGGAGTGATGTTATAGTTTAAATTTTGTATCTGACTAGTGTGAAGAACAAGTACATTTTTAAATGCATCAAAATATGCGTGCATTGAGGCTAGCATAGGAAATACTGAGATGTTTAGCTTATCTAAAGTTTAGAGATGTGCCTGGATCAGAATCACAAATCTGAACAGCCACACACTTTGGTGAAAGACTGTTCTGGATCCAAACTTTTTAGCTGTGTAATGCAAAAGCCTTAGATCCAAATATGGATAAAGTTCAGATCTACATCTGGATTCAAATTGTGTGGCTTGGGTCTATACTAACTATTATTAAAATATATGAAATATTATTTAGATATTCCCACTTCTTTTCAAATGCATTTTATTCCACTCTGTTGACTGACTATTGTTTATTGCAGTAGTTCTCAACCAGGGGCCCAAGGCCCCATAGGATGCCTTGAGCCAATTTCAGGGAGGCCTCCATGCGGGGCCAGCATTAGACTCGCTGGGGCCCAGGGCAGAAAGCTGAAGCCCAGGTCCCTGAGCCCCCATCACATGGAGCTGGAGCTGAAGTCTGAGCAATGTAGCTTTGTGAGGGGCCCTGTGGCATGGGGGCCCCTGTGGCATGAGGCCCCAGGAAACTGCCCTGCTTGCTACCCCCTAATGCCGACATTGGCTTTTATATGCAGAAAACCTGTTATTGTGGCACAAGTTGGATGTGAGTTTTTTATATCATGTTGGAGGGAGCTCGGAAGGAGAAGGCAGAGAACCTCTGGTTTATTGGATGAATCAAATGATTGTGGTACATTCTACTCTTTTTGATGAGCATCCAGGGTGCCAAAAGTTGTTAGTCTGTAACAATAATTATAACAATAACAAAATCAAAAATAAGTTAATTCCCACCTCTTAGTTTCCCAATGCAATGCTGACTTTTCTATGACTGCCTTTTAGGCCCCAGTTTTATAATCTGATCTGTGTGGGTTAGGGTGCCCAAGCGTCTGGTTTTTGAAACCCACATTTCTGGGCCCATCCTGCCCCATCCCAGGGAAAGTGAGTGAGGGTGAGGAAGAGCAAACCACCGAGGGAAGGGCAATGTAGTGAGCTGGGTGCGGGGCTTTGTGGAAGAGACGAGGCAGAGAACATGGCTAGGGTGTTCTGTTTTGTGGGATTAGAAAGTTGGCAACCCTAGTGAGGGTGGATTCCATGGTGTCCAGAGACACAGGGGACTGTCCATATGGTGCTCAGTGCAGGATCAGGGCCTTGGATTGAAAATTCTTGGAGCAGAGACTGACTTTAAATTTGAATTGTCTTGAACTGTCAGCAACAAACAGGAATTCATGTTATTCCATGGAAAACAAGAGGTCTATGTTCATCTACTATATTTTATTCACTAGTCTTGATTGTTTTCTAATCTGAGCTAAAAAAAAATCAGACCTAAACAGCACATATTAATAATAGATTAAGCCTGTGGAAAAAAAATATTTATACTACAGGATCTTTCAGTGGTAAAACATACATTGAATGTAGGCCTTTGGTGCTGGCTTATATAAATACAGACAAAATAGCAGCATAAAACAAATAACTAGGTATAAGGAAATAAATTACAAAACAAACAAATTCTTTCTTTTATTTTTTCCCCCCAAGATTTTAGACTTGAACGTAGCAAAGGACGTAAACTTCCTCATGCAGTTGTAGAAGTCTCCAAGGAATTCCAAACTACACTTCCTCTGTATTGTAGTTATTTTAATCTGAAGTTATGCAGAACACTGTAAATAGATAAAGCACCTAATAATCTTAGAAACCAGAGATATGTTACATTCCACGCATCCACACACATTCCTTTCTATTGTCTAAAAAATATTAATGTGTAATTTTTAACATAATTGCAAAGTGCCATAAACCTTTTAAAAAGGGAAAATAGTATTGTGGTTAATAAACAAAATTCTGTCTCTGTCTTTATATAGTCTTTGGGTCAGATCCTTGCTCTGTAAAATATGCTTTGCACCAATCTCTGGCACAAAGCAAGCAAAAATCCAATGGGTTAGGTTTCTCCAGGAGAAGGGCATTATTAGATAGCATAAATCCAGTTTTGTGCCACCCCTAACCTGGCCTCCACTATAGGAATATTCCAGGGGAAAAGGGGACTTGACCATACTCTTGCCCTCCAGCAATCCTTGGCTGCTGGAATGGCCCCTGGGCAGCCATTAATAGCTGGATGTACTTTAGAACAGATCCAAGGCTGTTCTAAATTATACCAGGGACCAGATCTGTGCAGAACTAGTCCCGGGACTTGGAGGATAAGGCAGAGAACTCCTTAACATCTCCCCTCTTCTTCCTGGGCTTAACTTAGAATTTATCCCTCTGTGTTTTGAGAGAGAGATTGATACAGGGTCTGATTGAATAGCAGCCTCTGATTTTATGGGCAAAATCAGTTGTGCCTGTAATTCCATTTAAATCTCTTTCCACCTGGTTTTCAGGCACATATGAATGGCAGAATCCTATTGGAGTCTGTTTCAATAATATCAGGTAGTAACAGCCCAAGACTGTAGCAACAGTTTGGGATTTGCCTTAGTTGGTCAAGAGACACCTGTATAGAACAAAGAGAGGTTGTTAGTGCTGGGCTGGGGCAGGGATTCAGGGTGCGTGCATGTGGGAACATAAGAACACAAGAATAGCCAAACTGGGTCAGACAATAGTTGATCTCTGGCCCAATATCCTGTCTCATGACAGTGGTTGATGCCAGATGCTTCACAGGTTGCAATTATCAAATGCAATTATCAAGTGATCCATCCCTTGTTGTCCAGTTCTAGCATCTGGCAATCAGAGGCTTAAGGACACCCAGAGCATGGGGTTGCATCCCTGACCATTGATGGACCTATTCTCCATGAACTTATCTAATTCTTTTTTGAACCCAGTTATACTTTTGGCCTTCACAACATCCCATGGCAATGAGTTTCACAGGTTGACTGTGCTTTGTGTGAAGAAGTTTTGTTTTTAATCTGCTGCCTATGAATTTCATTGGGTGACTCCTGTTTCTTCTTATGTGAAAGGGCAAATAACAGTTCCTTATTCACTTTTTCTACATCATTCGTGGTTTTATAAACCTCTATCAAATCCTCTCTCTCCTCTCTTAGTCATCTCTTTTTCAACCTGAACAGTTTGTATTTTTAATCTCTCCTCATATGGAAGTTGTTCCATATTCCTAATAATTTTTGTTGCCCTTTTCTGTATCTTTTCCAGTTCTAATACATCTTTTTTGAGATGGGGCCACCAGAACTTCACACAGGGCATACCAAGGCTTAATGTAGTGGCCTTATGATATTTTCCATTTTGTTAGCTATCCCTTTCTTAGTAGTTTCTAACATTCTGTTAGCTTTTTTGATTGCCACTTCATATTCAGCCAATGTTTTCAGAGACCTATCCACAATGACTCTGAGATTACTTCTTGAGTGCCAGCAGCTAATTTAGACCCCATATTTTTGTATGTATAATTAGGATTATGGTTTCCAATGTACATTACTTTGCATTTACCAACACTGAATTTCATGTGCTATTATGTTGCCCAGTCATCCAGTTTTGCAAGATTGCTTTGTGACTCTTCCCAGTCTGCTTTTGGACTTAACTCTCTTGATTAATTTTGTCCCATCTGCAGACTTTGTCACCTCACTGTTTACCCCCTTTTCCAGATAGTTTATGAATATGCTGAACAGCACTGGTCCCAGTAAACATACCTAGGTGACGCCCACTATTTACCACTCTCCACTGTGAAAATTGACCATTCCTACCCTTTGTTTTTTGTCTAAGAACATAAAAGTGGCCATGCTGGGTCAGACCAAAGGTCCATCCAGACCAGTACCGACAGTAGTCAATGCCAGGTGCCCCAGAAGGAGTGAACTTAACAGGTAAAGATCAAGTGATCTCTCTCCTGCCATCCATCTCCACTCTCTGACAGACAGAGTCTAGGGACACCATTCCTTACCCATCCTGGCTAATAACCATTAATGGATTTAACTGCCATGAATTTATCTAGTTCTTTTTTAAACCCTGTTATAGTCCTAGCCTTCACAACCTCCTCAGGCAAGGAGTTCCACAGGTTAACTGTGCACTGTGTGAAGAACAACTTCCTTTCATTTGTTTTAAACCTACTGACCATTCATTTCATTTGGTTGCCCCTAGTTCTTATATTATGGGGAAAAGTAAATAACTTTTTTCATGTTCACTTTCTCCATACCACTCATTGTTTTATAGACCTCTATCATATCACGCCTTAGTCTTCTCTTTTCCAAGCTGAAAAGTCCTAGTCTCTTTTATCTCTCCTCATATGGGACCTGTTCCAAACATCTAATCATTTTAGTTGCCCTTCTTTGAACCTTTTCTAATGCCAGTATATCTTTTTTTGAGATGAGACCACATCTGTATGTGGTATTCAAGATGTGGGTGTACGATTGGTTTATATAAGGGCAATAAGATATTCTCCATCTTATCAGGGCTTTGGAGCGGACCCCGGAGCTGGAGCACAGAGCAGTGGAGCTGCAGGTTTTTGCCTGAAGCTGAAGTGGAGCCAGAGCACCTGCATTCTCCTGTAGTGGTTGGTCCGCTAACAGACAACCCAATGGAGTTATTTTTATAACTCAAATGGTAGAGGTCTATTCTATGTCTGTGAAGGTCCAACATTCAAACTCCACTGATGAGTCATGCAGGGGATGTGGGTGTCATTACACATACATGCCTACCATCCCTGTTTTGCAGTAACATATTTACCGTTTTTTTTCTGTTCTGCCCCTCCAAAACTTTGTTGTAGTCTAGTCAAATTTCATGGAGTTGAAGAGCAAGTTGTCCCTGGTTAAGGGGTTCAAAGGTTGGCAAGTATAAAAAACTCATATAGTTTCATCCATGTATTTTCTTGTTGTTTGTGTATTACTATTTTAAATATGCATTCAAATTAGCTGCTCTAATAAACATAAACTCCCCATCAGTGGTCTTCAGGAATAAATCTAATCCTGGTGCTATTTGCCTAATCTGGATGTATTAATATTTTAATACTGTAGTACCTAGAGATCTCAACCAAGATCATGGACCCATTGTGCTAGGCACTGTACAAATATATAGAATGAGACAGTCCTTGTCCCATGAGTTTACTGTCTAAAAATACGAGACAAAGGATCAGACAGGAAGCAGAAGCACTGGGCAGCAAAGTTATTTGCCTGAGGTCAGCCAGCAGGCCAGTGGCTGAACTGGGAATACAATCCAGATCTTCCAAGTCCCAGTTCAGTGCCTTATTTGTTAACTGGAGCACTGTTGTGGCCTTCATAAATATTCCTGCCTCAAATGTTTAATTTATAATCTCTAATGTGCTTACTCAAATCTTTCACTAGATTGCTGGTGGCTTACAATAAAGCTAGTTCCTGCTCTTGTATATTTATGTTTACAAACTGTAAAAGCAGCGATTAGACTGTGAGGCAGATGGAAAATTCCAGGCTTCATCCAGGTGGAGGTTTTGCTTTTGCTATCATGATTTTATACTAATAATAGTTTTATACTAACAATATCACAATTTCCAATCAGTATTACACCAATGCTGCTGCATTCTCTTTTCCCTTAAATCCTTGCATTAACTGAGAGTTTAGATATGAATATTCATTATTTTTGATCGTGCTTAGAATGCTGTTGGTAGATTATTTTTTCTCTTTACCTTTAATAATCTTGTTTTTGAGAAATCCTCTAATTGTAATGCACTGGAAAGCATGTGACTTACAGCACTGACTAGAGCCATGTCTAATATTGTATATTACCTGACTTTATATCCGTCTGAAATTCCGTATAATTCTCTCCAGATTTGACTAGCCTCAATTATGTTAGGCCACCCAGAAATTCTTCTACCTCACTGTTTGCTTTTCCTCTTCCAGATCATTAATAAATATTCTAAATAATACCATCCCTAGCAGGTATCACTGGAGTTATCTGTGTGTGGAAAATAGTCCATTTCTTCCTACCCTTTGTCTTCTTCCTCAGCTAGTTTCTAATTCTTGACAAAACTTTGTCTCTCTTCCCATGACTACTGTAACTCGTTGGGAGGGTCTTTATCAAAAGTGTGTACGTGTGTGTATGATTATATATATAATTCTCTTTTATCAACTATTTTGTTGACCCCTAAAAGAATCCTAATAGGATGGTGAGGAATTGATTTTCTCTACTGAGATCATGCTGGTTTGTTCCTTTTATATCATATGCATCTAGGTTGTTCTATTTTTAATGTTTTAATGTTTTCATTAATTTACCCATAACTATAGTAAGGCTCACTGGTCTGCAATTCCCACTACTAGCACCTTTTTAATGCTAGGTACAACAATTGTTACCCTCCAGTTCTCTGGTGCATTAGTTGCTGTTGAGAGATTCTGTATTTCTGTTAGCAGCTCAGCCATTTCATTCTTAAGTTCCTTATGAACATTTGGCTGATCCTGGCACAGCTCACATTATCTCTAGCTTTCAACACCAAATCTTCTAACACCTCTATCTTTGACAGGACCTCGTCCTTATTACCTGCAAAGAGTAAATATCTCCTCCCCTGTGACACAGACTGATGCAAATAAGTAATTTAGGTTCCCCACAGTGTTGTGATCCTTCTTAATTGTATCCTTAACTCTCTGGTAGTTTAAGAGAGCTGCTGATTCTGCACTTTTTGTTTCTGGTATCTATACTGCATTTGCCTGGTGTTGTTTTTTGGTTTTGTTTTGTTTTTTGGTTTTGTTGTTTGGGGTTTTGAGAAATATTTTTTATTGTTTTTCTTGAATGGGCTTGCAACAGGTGCTATATCAATGTGTTAATTCAGTATGTCTGACATAGACATAGTGGGCATTGGAAACATCGCCTAATAATAGCAGTCACCCCTGCTAGTTGATTTATGGGATGTTATTGGCCTGGCAGCCTTGTTTATAAACAGCTGATATCCTCATGGAAATCTTTGAAAAGCATGCTATTTAGAATCACTTCAGCCTCTGTCACATATTTGCCGTTTTTTCCCTTCATTCTATATTATAAGGAATTTTACATGAAAACAGGATCTTTGTTTCTAAACAGTTCATCTTACCCTGGTATCCGTTCCCCACCTGAAGCCCTTAATCGTATCCACAATAGCCATTTGTGCTGTCACAAACAGAGGATTATGGCTTCAGGTGGGGAATGGGCAGCAGGAGCAGATGGAATCTTCAGAGACAAAGATTCTGTTTTCATGCAAATGTCTCAAAAAAAAAAAAAAGGAGAGAGAGAGAGAGAAAAGAAAACATATTCAATGAAAACACTACGTTAGTGAAACATTATCATCAAGAAGCCAAATGCACAAAAGTCAGGAGATTCAGGAGTAGGGTTTCTACAGCAACTATAACTCTGCATTTTTCATGACACTGTTCGCTTTTATGTCTTACTCCAGTCTTGAACTAGAACTCTAGATCTGGCCCCTACTGTTTAGGAAAGTTTAAATTTCGATCTAGATTCCAAACTAGAATGCAGATCATCCTCCACTTACTATTGGGGTCTGATCCTGCAACCTGTGAGTCATCTATTTGTAATATGCGTAAGATGCAGTTGTTCTGGGAACAGCAATATTGAATTATCCAAATTTTTTGGGTCTAAAATCTCCACCATAGTGTTGCATTAATGGACAGCCTTTTTTGTTGATTTCTTTTTCTTTTTTTTTTAAGAGGGACAAGTACCCTATCTGCAATTCTGTGTGGCTTCTTTTTTAATTGCTTTATTTTTGCTTTGCCACCTCGGATGAGTGGGTTTAGTTTGGTTTTATTCCTTCCAGCCAAATAGGACCAAAAGAATAAGGTCACCAGAAGCTATACCGATGTTTGACTGAATTGTCCATTTGAGATTCAAACAAGCACATAGATTTCATTTATAATGTATGAACTTTCTCTCATGAATGTAAGTTCACCACATTAATATATATATAGCTGTAAATTTAATTTGGCCTTACCTAGCATCCTCAGCATCCAATGATTTATGTTCAGCACCTTCAATTTCTACATATCCATGGTTTATACCTAATAGGATTCTAAACTAGTCCATCTTTAGGCATTTGTTTCCCATCCTCATTAGCTCTTCCCCAGAGGAGTTAATTTCATCCCCCTCCCCAACCCCACCCCAATCTTTTTTGTGGATTGTAAGAATAGTTAGTCTCTTGCCATTGGGTTAGAATTATTTTGATGGTTGTGTAATTATGTGCAGTGACCAGATTCTAAGTCAATAAAGTAACTATAGCTTCCCTACTGTAATGCTATATTACTGACCTATATTTTCTTTACATGAAGGCTGTAGTGGTCATGGCCTCCTGGAGGTGGATTGGGAATGAAAGGTTAATTCATGAAAACGATTTTGTAGCAACGAATAATTATAGTTTGTGGAGCTGCTATTGCACCAGTTGGTTCTGTATTGAATATGGTTCAGTAGATAGTGCTTGAATATATTTTAGCTTGAAATCTGAATGTGAATGAAGCTCATTCACTCCCCTCCCCCTCTAAAAAGAAAATGTAGTGGTTTAAAAACCACAAGTATTGATTGCTTTGAAAAATACATATTATTACATAATCCTTTATCCCTAGGACAGTGAGGGCGGTGGGCATGTTTCCCAGTGGGTGAGCGTATGTGTCATTTCATTAGTGATCTCAGATGGGTCAGCCTACGGAAGAGCATAATAAATGAGCTTCAAAGGAAGATGCATCTAACTCTCCATGATGGAGGTACTTGGAAAGCAGTAATGCTGACAAAGACAACATTGATATAAGAGTGGGCAAATTCGATGTGAAAGCAAATTAGATATGAGCTTGCAATAAGGTATAGCAGCAAAATACTTTATATAAGTTCGGGCTGCGTACCCAGTGGTACCACATCAGAGAACAGAGAGATTTGTCACACTTAGAGAGATTTGTCTTTAAACGGACAGTCAATTTTACCTAGGTGTTTGCATTACTCCTTTACCTCCCCTCCCCCAAAAATACATTAAAAGAAAGAATATTAAGGCTGCAAAATCAAGCACTCTTAAGATAGAAAATGCCGTTGCAAGCATTAATTTGTCCTTTATGGGTATATACATTGAAACAATCTGAACTGAATTGAATTCAGTTAAAACATTTTACTGTTTCCAAAGACTCCCCTGCCTCATTCAGTGCACAGGATGGACAGTGCATGCTAAAGAGGCACCTATTCAGTATTTTATTTTTTCCTCATTGTTCATTGTGTGGCCCCAGGCCTTATTTCTTGCACACTATTCAAACCCTGTTGAAGACAGAATTAGAAATTCCCTTATGATGCTCATCAACATAGTATCTGAGTGCGTCACAGACATGAATTTATATTCACAACACTCCTATGAGGGAGGATTTGTTATCCCCATTTTACAGAAGGGGAGATGACAGAGATTAAGGTAAAAAATGTCCACTGGCTTGGGGGCCCAATTTGAGATGTGTGGTCCTGATTTTTCAAAGTACTTAGCGTTACAAAGCACTTTCTCTGTTCAAAGCACAACTTCCATTCACTTTAGCTGCAGCTATGAGTGCTCAGCACTTTTGCAAAGCAGATTAAGATCCTAAAGTCAGACACCCAGAAAATGAGGGAACACACAGTTAGTGACAACCATTGAAAATATTGTTTTATGCTACTTGCCCAACATTACGCAGAAACTCTGTGCCAGAGGCAGAGGTACAATCCAGTTCTCCAGGGCGGCGTTCAACTGCTGTCACCATGAGACTCTCCTTTCTCTTTCTGAAATCCATCCCTGGTCTCATTACACACCTTCCAACTTTTGCAGCAAATGAGGCAGGGGTCCTACAGATGACGACTTCCTTCACTACTCAACCCTGATTCATCATAATTTGTCCTGTGCATCAAATGAACCTGGGTTCCTTTGGGGAAAAATAGAAATGTGATTAAGTAATTAAAGACTGTATCATAATGCATGCTCACAATATAGCCAAATTAAGATTGTAGAGACAATCTTCATGCTGACATTTCCTGACTTTTCAGTGCTTGACTTTGCAACTCTAGTAATGTTCTTTTAATTTAACCTTCTTATGTATAATCTCCTAAATTTTAAAAAAAGCAAATAGAAAAAACAGAAATTCCATCAAGTGGCATTTGACACCCCCATTACTCATCAGCAGGGTTAGAACCTTTAGCTCCACCACACAGACATCTGCCACTTGAGCTGACAGAGTAATAACAATAGTAGGTTGTCATCCTACATGTATGAAGACCCCCTATCTCTGGTACATGAGCTAAGTAGTATTATTATTGTATTACCATCATCATCAGACCTTAGTATTAAATCATGGGGATTTTTTTTCTAAATTAAGAGGTTTCCCAACATACAAGTTATTTAAGCATACAAAGGGGAAAGCTACTGTCTAAAATGTATCCCCATGAGTCACCAATAAATCCTCACTGTGAACTGACTCTGTAGGTTTGGGTAGTCATGAGTTCTGGTAAACCCTCTGCAGAATTCCTTCATTTTAGGTACTCACATGCACTCATTCTCTTTTGACTTTCCTGAAAATTCTAGCAGTGCCTAAAAGCTCTCCCATTTTCTGGAGGTCACTGATATGTAGAGTTGCTAACGTTGTATTTCAAAAATAAAGGATTCTTAACACCACCCTTGCTCTCAATATTTATATTTATAAATATATATTTATTATGATTATGTTATATATTTATTTTATTACCATTATCATCCTTAGCAATAATAATTAATGAGTAGCAGTCACCTACGTTTGCCTAGGGTATCTTTTGCTGCTTTTTGTAGCACTCAGCATCCCCCGATCTTGTAGAGAGGATGAAAAAAAAGGGGGGGGGGGACATCCCTTGGCAACCCTATTGATGGATGATGTCTTCCACTCCTAATGTGTTCTTGAGCTGATCATTCATACCCTTGGTGATCACTCCAAGTGCTCCAATAATCACTGTGATCATCTTTGTTCTAGTTTTACATAATTTTCCACTTTGTGGCAGAGTTCTTCATCCTTCATTATTTTCTCTTCTTGTTTTTTTTAAATGCGTCTGGCTGTTGTTATGGCAATATCAATTAACTTGTTCTTGTTTGCGTTCTTTTCTGCAACAACTATGCCTAGCCTATTTGACTGGATTGCTCCCCCTGGTTCCAAATTGCAGATTCCCTTCCTCCCTCCAGCTCCTCATCCAATCTCAAGTGTTCAGCCTTCCACTGACTGGCTCCCAGTTCCACCCCATTTCTCTCACTGGCTCCCAGTCCCAGCCTTCCCCCCTTCCCCAGACCTCCATCCAAATCATCTTGCCCAATAAGTCCCAGCCTCCCCTCATCCCTGCTGGATCCTAGTCTCACTCTCCTTATCTAACCATAGTCGCTCCCCTCCCCAGTGCTCCCAGTCCTTTTCTCTTCCAATCCCAGTATCATCAGACTCTTTGTCCCAGTCTACTTCTTTCCTTCTCCCTGATCTGGCTTTTGTCCCCTCTACATTGAAGTCAGGCAGCTTCCACTCCAAGCTGCTCCAAGGGTGCCAGTAGTGTGTGGAGAGAATATCACTGAGAGCACAGAAGAGGCACGCTTCCTGCTTTCAGTTCTGGTTCCGGCCTGGAGCAGCCCAGAGAAGTAATTACAGAGAGAGTCCAAATGTCACCCTTGCAGTCCTCTGCTAGACATGCACAAACATAGTCTGGTCATACCTAGGAGCTGTGAGAGGCAGGAACATGCTCAGTGAGTTCAGAGTCTTTACCTGTTACAGTCCAACAAGTCTTTACTGGGAGTCTGCAAACCACATTCTTTCAAAGTTCTAGAACCCCATGCAGCTAGGGTTGCCAGGTGTCCAGTTTTTGACAGAATGCCCAATCAACACTGACAGGGCCATTAAAAGTCAGGTCAGTGGTGCAGTGGGGATAAGGCAGGCTCTCTGCCTGCCGTGGCTTGGCACGGCTCCCGGAAACAGCAACATGTCGCCTCTCTGGCTCCTATGCATAGGGGCAAGCAGGGGGTTCTGCATGCCAATCCTGCCCTAAGCCCCATTTCTGCAGCTCCCGTTGGCCACAAACCGTGGCCATTGGTAGCTGTGGGGGCGGTGCCTGTGGCCAGAGCAGCACACAGAGCCACCTGGCCACACCTCCGCATAGGAGCCAGAGGCGGACGTGTTGCTGCTTCCAGGAGCTGCTTGAGGTAAGCTCTACCTGGAGCCTACACCCCTGATCCCATCCTGTTCCCCAAAGCCCTCATCCCCAGCTACACCTCAGACCCTACACCCATCCAGAGCCCTTCCCCCTCCCCCCACTCCTTTCCCAGCCCGGAGCCCACTCCCACACTCAGAACACCTCAGCCCCAGCTTGGAGCCCCCTCCTTCATCCCAAATTCCTCATCCCCAGCCCCAGACCAGAGCCCCCACTCCCAGATGGAGCCCTCACCCTGCCCCCAGCACCCCAACCCCATGCACCAGCCTGGAGCCCCCTCTCACACCCTGAATACTTCATTTCTGACCCCAGCCCAGAGCCTGAATCCCCTCCCCAACTCCAACCTCCACCTTAGCCCACTGAAAATGGGTGTGTGAGGGAGGGTGGGGACAGTGAGTGACAGAAGAATGGTGGATGAAGTAAACAGGGGCAGGGTCTGGGAGAAGGGGCAGGGTAGGGGGCAGGGCAAGGATGTTCGGTTTTGTATGAGTAGAAAGTTGGCAACTCTACACCCAGTTTGGGTGTGTTTTTCACTGCAATGGCACAAGGCACACCCAAACCCAAAGGCCGCTCCCTCCCATATTTCAAGTCCCTTCTCCAAAGTGTAGGGGTACTAAATCTTCTCTAAGAAAAAGTCTCCCTCATTCTTGGAAATGATTGAACCAGTCTGGTTGAAATTTTTCTAAAAGTCTGGCCTGAGGCAGATACCCAGTATGGATAATTTCAGTGCAAATGGTTAAAGTATGGAAAAGTTAGAAGCAACTGGAAATAGGGCATTGTCTCGGCATTGGGTCTCCCGTTGACCTCTGCACCTGCACCTTAAACCTTCTAAGGGTGAGAGAGGAACGTGGGGTTAAAGGCACAAATGACAACTGTGACCAGTTTTGCTAAAAGCAGAGCTGCAAAGAGAGGGATATGCCATGACGAGTGGATGCTCTCTGGCTCACTTTTTCTCCTTTGTTTGTATTTTATGTGGAGACACATTGGGTGATGTGAAACAGCTGAATGCAGATATGGGGCATGGGAAGTGGGAGTCATATATAGGACAAGTACAGTGGGGAGCATACCTTAGTGTGAGTTGGGGGAGGGGATGGGCTTTGTGGAGGGGGAATGAAAGGATGTGAAATGAGGTATAGGATATGTTGAATGGTCTTGACTGGGTAAGTTAGGTGTGAGTTACCAATGGCTGTGAGCTGGGTAGGAGAAAGGTCTGTTTCAGGTACATTCAATCGCAAGACATGTGAGGGCACAGAGAAATGTAAAGGGAGTAAAACCAATCTTTCATGAAGGTTTGCCCCAGGTTCACTGTCTAGGAAAACCCCTTTATATTGTGTATGTGACTGGGGGCTATTCAGTACTTCATACTCTTTTCTTACCTAGGCAAAACTATTGATGTCAAAGGGACGTTTGTGTGACTAGGAATGGTAGTGCTGAATAGTGCTCTTAAATTAGCCACCCACGAGGATTCCACTGTGGGTGGTAAGCCATAGGGAGTAGCCAGATGGCTGTTGAACTGGTTGGGTAACGCTTATGGTGATTAAAGGGGTGGGACACCCAAAGGAGCACATTTGAAAATATATCTTGGCCCACACATCACTTCTTACTAAAGTATTAATTTTCAAACTGTCTCATGAGGAGTCAAATTTATTAACAATTTGTATATTCAAAGCTCTGTGTGTGAGGCAACACACCCTAGTCTCATTATTACTAATGTCGATAGGATCAGCGCACATAACTCGCCATGTACTGCTTAAACAATTTACCCCTAACAGTGTAAGTTACTCCAAAACAAAACTAAATCTTACATGTAAAAAAAGAAAAATGCCTACATCTTGACTTTATTTCACCTTAAACCTTAGTGTTTAAAAAATGTTCAGCTACTTGGTATTAATCAAATCAAGCTGGGTAAATTTACCTTTTATAAATCTGAAATGAAACTCTGTTTTATAGCTTGAATATTATTTTAGGAAGATAAAGTTGTAAGAACCTTTGACTGATCTGTAGTGAAATATTTTACTGCAATTTTATTTGCTTGGGAAAATATTTTTGAAACATTAACAGAAATGTATGGCATAAATTTCAAAGCCTATCTCATAATTTCATGTACAAATATTTATATACATGGTCCCAGGGAAGTTAAAAATGTAGTGTTTTTATAGAAAATATACAATGCCGTGTACAATCACTGTATAGTAACTATAGTTTAAAATGGCCAGGGTGATGTTTTTACAATGTCTTGACGAAAATATCTTTCACTCAAAATTGAGCTAGTGAATCTTAGCAAAGGGGAATTTTGTTTTGTGGTGTTGATAAACAGAAACAAAAACATATATAAACCCAAGGAGACAGTTAATAAATGACCTTCAGATGGAGGTTTATAGAGCATCAAAAATGATTGCATTTATTTGGTTTTCTGTGCATTATGCAGTAGAGGCTACAGCTTGGTAGATCATCTCTTTTGCAAATCCATCCCATTCTGCTGCCTTTTCTAGCAAATAGCAATGGGTTTGAGCTCATAGGAGCCTGGAGCCTGTCTTAGTTTTTGTCTTTTTTTTATTTTTAAAAAACTCTTATGGAGCTAATTGAAAGCCCACTGAAGTCAGTGGAAAGACTCCTGTTAACTTCGGACCTGCTCCTATGTTCATACCAAGATAGCATGGTATTATTTTGCAGCTTGGTTCCCACTCTGTGTCTAGATCAGACTCTTTAGTACATTGCAGTAAAAGCTGTTCTTTTTTGATTCTAATACTGACATTTTGTCAACTTCAGAGTAGTTATTGAACATTCAGTAATTGAACAAACTGCTGAATTTTCAGCCACAGAGGAGGAAACATAAAGCATACAGCAAAGTTAGCATTTTTTGTATGAGTTCTATGACAGTCCAAGTAATACCTAAGAAATGCATTGTCCCGGGCAAACATCTCCTGGTGTGAATCAAAATGCCATAAATAACATACATATTTTCAGGATGAGGAACTTTGTGTCTGATCGTGCTTTTATTCTTTCCAGAATCAAAATAACATGTTTGTTGCAATGACCCCAGTCTTTTCAATATTTTTCCTGTTCAGTTTTGATTTTCCTGAAATCAACTCTCTGGATATTTGTTCATTCATGTTATTTTTATTTAGCTTAGTCTCTAGAAACTTGGCTGCTCGTAGAAATGTAAAGTATTTTTCCTTTTGGCAAGCTACTTTTCTTTCAGTGAAAAATATGGTTCGTCAATATGTTGTTCTTTCAAAGGGTTAATTTAACCTCACAGTTGCTAATACCATATAACTCTATTAGTTATTAATGCAGTCAACTCATAAACACAGTTTAGAGAGTATTAGCCTTGGAAGAACTTTCCAGGAGACCAATATATCAAATAAATCCTCAAGTTCCTTAACCTCAGGATAGAATTACAGGTTTATAATTTACTCAACACTTACATGACCTGGAGAACAAAGGATTGCCAAGTCAGTCAAAACTAAATTACTCTTGACCTTAAATTAGTCTTTTTCATGGTATTCAAACTGTAGCTAAACTGTTGTTGAAATAATTTGCACTGTATAAAGCAGGTTTGTATTTTTCCATACTGATACTCACAATTAACATATATACAGAATGTATACGATTGTTTACTAAAAGTGGTTAATTTGTATCCTAGTCAAAAAATCCAATTAATCTTGATTAATAGATACATGAAACACTCATATATAGATTTATATATTTACATATATATGTATAATATATCTTCTGTCTTTTCAGCTTTCTCATGACTAGAATGTTATACTGTACAGACCAATTAGTTGTGACCATTAACTGGAACCTATTAAAGTCAGTTGGATACTGTTAATTTTGTTGGTTACTGATAGCTGCCTGTTGTCACATGAGGGCCCTATTTTGCCATCGTTACTCATTCAAAATGGAATTTTTGCCTGAGTAAGGGCTACTACAAGATCAGGCCCATGGAAAAAAGCTAAGAGGTAACAGAGTAACTTTATGCATCTTGTTGACAACATTGGTCCTATCTTCAGTCATTTTTCAATCCATATTGAAGCTGAGTGATTGAAGGACTTTCCCTGATACACAGGGCAGGTGCAAGGATATTACGTACCCAAGGCGGAACTTCCACTTTTCGCCCTCTCTTCCCCTCTCCTCTCCACGGAGCATCGCTTATTGTAAATTTTCAAAATACTTTCAAAAATACACCCTTTTTAATCACGTATACTTCCTTCCTTCATTCTTTCATATCAAAATCTGCTACATTTTATTCTACCTTTAAAATATCCAATTATTGTTGTTAATAAAATTAATACTCTGTCAAACAACAACTGACAATATCAGTATGACAAATTTCAACAACCTACACATGCATATTCGCACATAAACATATATACATTCAAATACTTAACATATACACACAATTGACACAAAGTATTAGCGAAATAACCCAACAATTTAGGGTTAAATGGAATCTATCTTTCAGAGAGGCATCCAATGCTGATTTTAATGACCCCCAAATGATGGGAGGATTTATCACATTACATGAACAATCTGTTCCAATGTTTAATTATCCTCAGTGTTAAAAATGTCCATTTCCCACTGGGTATCAGTAGGCCTGTACACGAATGCAAGAGGCCTGGGAAATAAACAGGAAGAACTGAAAGTCCTGACACAGTCAAGGAACTATGATGTGATTGGAATAACAGAGACTTGGCGGTGGAGGTGTGAGGTGACTCATATGACTAGAGCACTGTCTTGGATGAGTATAAACTGTTCAGGAAGGACAGGCGGGAGAAAAATGGTGGTGGAGTTGCATTGTATGTAAAAGAGCAGTATGATTGCTCAGAGATCCAGTATGAAACTGGAGAAAAACCTGTAGAGAATCTTTGGGTTAAATTTAGAAGTGAGAGCAACAAGGGTGATGTTGTGTTGGGCATCTGCTATGGACCACGAGACCAGGAGGATGAGGTAGACGAGGCTTTTTCGGACAACTAACAGAAATTTCCAGATCGCAGGCCCTGGTTCTCATGGAGGACTTCAATCTCCCTGACATCCGCTGGAAGAGAAATACAGCAGTGCACACACAAACCAGGAAGTTTTTGGAGAGTGTTGGGGAAAACTTCCTGGTGCAAATGCTGGAGGAACAAGGTAGGGGCCATGCATCTCTTGACCTGCTCTTCACAAACAGGGAAGAATTGGTAGGGGAAGTAGAAGTGGATGGCAACCTGGGCAGCAGTGACCATGAGATGGTCGAGTTCAGGATCCAGACAAACGGAAGAAAAGAGAGCAGCAGAATACGGACTCTGGACTTCAGAAAAGCTAAGTTTGACTCCTTCAGGGAACTGATGGGCAGGATCTCTTAAGAAGCTAATATGAGGGGGAAAGAAATCCAGGCGAGCTGGCTGTATTTTAAAGAAGCCTTATTGAGGGAGCAGGAACAAACCATCCTGATTTGCAGAAAGAAAAGCCAAACTGTTCGCCTGCGATATTTGCTAAATAGAGAAATCTTCGGTGAGCTTAAGCACAAAAAGGAAGCTTACAAGAAGTGGAAACTTGGACAGATGAGTAGGGAGGAGTATAAAAATATTGCTTGAGCATGCAGGGTTGTAATCAGGAAGGCCAAAGCACAACTGGAGTTGCAGCTAGCAAGGTATGTGAAGGGTAACAAGAAGGGTTTCTACAGGTATGTTAGCAACAAAAAGAAGGTGAAGGAAAGCGTGGGACCCTTACTGAATGGGGAAGGCAACCTAGTGACAGATGATGTGGAAAAAGCTGAGGTACTCAATGCTTTCTTTGCCTCAGTCTTCACAGATAAGGTCAGCCTCCAGACTGCTGCACTGGACAGCACAGTATGGGGAGGAGGTGAGCCACCTTCAGTGGTGAAAGAAAAGGTTACGGACTATTTAGAAAAAAGCTGTATATGCACAAGTACATGGGGCAAGATTTAATGCATCTGAGGGTGCTGAAGAAGTTGGCCAATGTGATTGCAGAGCCATTGGCCGTTATTTTTGAAAACTCATCGCGATCAGAGTCGGTCCAGGATGACTGGGAAAAGGCAAATATAGAGCCCATCTTTAAAAAAGGGAAGAAGGAGAATCTGGGGAAACAGACCAGTCAGCCGCACCTCAGTCCCTGGCAAAATCATGGAGCAGGTTCTTAAGGAATCCATTTTGAAGCATTTGGAGGAGAGGAAGATGATTAGGAACAGCAACATGGATTCACCAAGGGCAAATCATACCTGACCAACCTGATTGCCTTCTATGATGAGATAACTGGCTCTGTGGATATGGGGAAAGTAGTGGACATGATATTTCTTGACTTTAGCAAAGCTTTTGATATGATCTCCTGCAGTACTGCTGCCAGCAAGCTAAAAAAATATGGATTGGAAGAATGGACTATAAAATGGATAAAAAGATGGTTAGTCAGGCTCAACAGGTAATGATCAATGGCTTGATGTTTAGTGGGTAGCCAGTGTCATGTGCAGTGCCCCAAGGATCTGTCCTGGGGCTGGTTTTGTTCAACATTTTCATTAATAATCTGGATGATGGGATGGATTGCACACTCATCAAGTTTGTGGATGATACTAAACTGTGGGGAGGGATAGATGTGCTGGAGTGTAGGGATAGAGTCCAGAGTGACCTAAACAAATTGGATGATTGGGCTAAAAGAACTCTGATGAGGTTCAACAAGGACAAGTGCAGAGTCCTGGCTTAACATGGAAGAATTCGATGCACTGCTACAGGCAGTGGACCTACTGGCTAAGCGACAGTTCTGCAGGAAAGGACCTGGGGATTGCAGTGGATGAGAAGCTGGATATGAGTCAACTGTGTGCCCTTGTTGCCAAGAATGCTAACAGCAGCATATTTGGCTGCATTAGTAGGAGCATTGTCAGCAGATCCAGTGAAGTAATTATTTCCTTCTGTTTGACACTGGAGAGGCCACATCTGGAGTATTGTGTCCAGTTTTGGGCCCTCCACTACAGAAGAGATGTGGGCAAATTAGAGAGAGTCCAGCAGAGGACAATGAAAATGATTAGAGGACTGGCACACATGACTTACGAGGAAAGGCTGAGGGAACTGGGCTTATTTAGTTTGCAGAAGAGAAGAATGAGGGGGCATTTGATAGCAGCCTTCAGCTACCTGAAGGGGGTTCCAGAGAGGATGGAGCTTGGCTGTTCTCAAGGCTGGCAGATGACAGAACAAGGAGCAATGGTCTCAGATTGCAGTGAGGGAGGTCTAGGTTGGATATTAGGAAAAAATATTTCACTAGGAGGGTGGTGAAGCACTGGAATGGGTTACCTAGGGAAGTGGTGGAATCTCCATCCTTATAGGTTTTTAAGGCCTGGCTTGACAAAGCCCTGGCTGGGATGATTTAGTTGGGATTGGTCCTGCTTTGAGCAGGGGGTTGAACTAGATGACCTCCTGATGTCTCTTCCAACCCTGATATTCTATGATTCTATGACCATCTTCCCCAATAATGGACCAACACCTCCTTGTTTAGATTTCACCAGCTATGAGAAATACAGGTCCAATTCACAACACAAAGCTCTTCTTGCACCTCCAAACCTCATTGACCAAGACTGGTTGAATTTGAACCAGAGAAAACTTGGCATTTGTCAGCCGCTGACCTGGATCTGCTCTCATGAAGAAAACTAATCTGGATCAAATCAACGATGTTATCAACTCCATTTCCACACAAAGACAGGCTGGATTCTTCAGATTGTTAATCACTTGTATCAGTTCTACTGATCCCGTCTTCAAAGATGTTTAGGCATTGAAGAAAATGTTTTCAACTCCTTTGCAATGGCTGTATGAAGCTTGAGAAATTCTTTATGTTGTGATTGATAGAAGCAGAGAAATATTAAAGCTAGGATAACATCAGTTTAGGATGTAAGGTTCTTACAGTTTTTAAATACAGGTCTTTGTGGTTGAGAGGGCTGGTAATGGAAGAGAGCAACTTTCAGTTCAGTCAGTATCTTAAATCCAGGCCATGTAAGTATTGCTCAGAAGATACTATCTGTTTCCCATTTTGTTGACCTGTTGTTTGAGTCAGATGAAGCTAATTAACTTTGAATAACAGGGGGTTATGTGAATGTTTTCTGTTATTTCTACCTACTTTAGTTTACATCTCCTGCCCCAAGCTTTGCTTTCAATTTCAGGTTTGAGCACACCCAAATTTTCACAGTAAACTCATTTGAAGCTGCTGCATTTCAAGTGGTTTTGCATCAAACCTCAGATTATGCATAATTTCTAAGCAAGAAGATGCATCAGCTCAGACTTATTGGAAACTGGGCCCAGACTGGTGGGTTTATGAACGTGGTCAGAGTTTTCCATAGACCAGTGGTGGGCAACCTGTGGCACCTGAGCCACACACGGCCTGTCAGGATAATCTGCTGGCAGACCGCCAGATTGTTTACATTTGCACGGCTGCAGTTCACTGTTCCTGGCCAAAATGGGAGCTGCGGGAAGCAGTGTGGGCCTACCCACCTTTTCCCACAGCTCCCATTCGTTGAGAACGGCGAACTGCAGCTACTGTCTGCTTTGGGCAGCTGTGCAAATGTAAATAAACTGTCTGGCTGCCTTCCAGTAGATTACCCTGATGGGCCACAGGTTGCCCATCACTGGTCTATGCACATTTTGTGGATAAACAGAAAACTTCTGTTTCCTAGTGTGCTACCATTCATAATTTTTTTGTTAGGAACAATAAGAATGGAAGTTACAAAAATTCCATGATCAGATAACAGACTGTAAAAATATGTCAGCATAAAATGTGCCCCAATGTTTAAATATACCTTTGTACCTAGGCTTTCAAAAGTGGCTTCCAACATTGCTGAAATGATTAGATGCCTAACTACAGCAAAGCAAGCAGTTAGACATCTAAATAAGTTCAGTTGTGAGCATAACTATTTAGAAGCACATTTGATTGCCAGATGAAAAGTCATGATCACAGTCTAATTTAGAAAACCATAAGACCTTTGAATTCATAGCTGTTACTGATAATTCACAATGTGGGTGTGTAAAAATATTTTATGGGTATCATTTACTTCTATAAACCTCAGTTGTTGTTAAACTGAACCAAATTTTATTTTGAGTCAGTTTGACATAGAAGTGCATCTGCCTAGGTGCTATGGTGTGTCACAGGAGTTATAGTTTGCATGTTTCATGACCCCATGGTTTCTTATGGGATAGGCTCTTTGGCAAGATTACTTCGCCCATGATGCAACATCATGGGAGAATTAGTCTAGCCAGGAAGCCCAATCCACAGGGATGATTGAGGGCAGTGGGGAGTTGAATGTTACATTTTTGATTTTTTTTTATCCCAAATTGAGATGAAAACAAATGCAGAAATATCACAAACCCTGTGGGATAGAAATTCTAATTTTAAATCAGCTGTAATAAAAATCTCCCCCCTCCCCATGTAATTTTAGAAAAATGAGTTACAGGTATAGGATTCCTTTTCTTCTACTTGTCACATGCCAATGCTAATGGTGTGCAAGACAAAACAAATATAATTGAATTAGATCTTATCTTTCACCAAAGACAAAAGAAAAATGCACAATTTGAGAATAAATAAGATTTTTCTCAATGAGCAAATTAAAAAATCCCTAAATTGCAATACTGTAACAGGTTAAATCCTGCAGACCTAATTTGGGCAAAACTCCCAAGTGGGAGCTTCTGTGTTGTGTGAGATTTGTCAAAGTAGGCACAATGGTTGAAAAATTTGTTTTTAATAGACCCAATCTTCTCATTGAAATCTTAAGTTGTGTTCAAACATGCCAAAAATTCATATTTTCAATTTAGTTTTTTAAAATGTGGATTACAGGGATTAGATTGGATTATATAAAGCCTCATCTACACTACCACTTAAGTCCATGTAAATTACATTGCTCAAGAGTGTAAAAACCCAGGATCCTGAGCAATGTAACTTACATTGTCTACATCACGCTATGTTGGCAGGAGACACTCCCCTGTTGATATAGCTTCTGTCTTTCGTTGAGGTAGATTAGTTACGGTCTCCCAGCGACTTATCATGTCTTCACCAGACCTGCTAAATTGACGCCGCTGGATCAATTGCATCTGCATGGGTTTAGTGCAGTAGGGAGCATAAGCCCTAATTAAACAAACTGAATGTAGTTGCATAAAGTTGCAAAACCATCTGATCTGTAGTGGTCCCTCTTGCATCTTATATCCTGGTATTTGGTTGTGGGGTGCCACTAAGTTTTAAAATATCTGTAAAGGAGCTGCAGTAAGCAACAGTTTGGAAAGCAAAGAATGACATTGACAAATATTCTATATATTCAGTATTAGTAAAATTAGAGGGTGGCTGCTGTCTCTGAGTATTTTGTGCAGACTCTTATACCAAACATGGTGTAGAAACCTTGAAGATGATAGTGTCTCCATCTTACTTCAGTTTTCTATGGTAGCCCATTGTTATGTACTTGATCGGTATAGTCTGCAACATGTTTAAAAGGTCACCAACATTTAGGGGGGAAACATGCATTCACTTGTTTAAATATATATATGTTTGCAAAGTAGTATTCCTCAGTTCTTGGTACTTCAATGAATCATGATATTGAATACATAAATCAATCAGCAAATGTTTACAAATGACACTAATCTTACATTAGAGAGTGACTTCAAAGGTTTTAGTAGGGAATGCAGGATTATGTCAGTGCAGCTGCACCATGTATAGGAAGATGAGATTGCAGACCGTTGTTGCTGTGTTGCTGGAAAGCACAAGACTTAAGAAGGGTAGTGTTCAAGTTAATCAAAATAATCAGAAAGCAATATTGAAGCAGATTTTCAGAGTAGACAAGCACAACATTATTGTTACGTTTTTTGCAGCTCTAGAGTGTCTGTGACAGTGCCAGGTACCTGATGAATAAGGATTTAATTCAAATCAGATTTTCTCTCCCTTAACCCAGGTGCTCAGGCGAAGGGTTGTCAGCCTTTGGAAAGGTTAGCTTCCACACCCAAGGATCATGAGAGTGGGGTTTCATCCAAAAAATTGAACATAAGAATGATCCTACTGGGTCAGACCAAAGGTCCATCTAGCCTAGTATCCTGTCTTCTGACACTGGCCAATGCCAGGTGTCCCAGAGGGAATGAACAGAACAGGTAATCATCAAGTGATCCATCTCCTGTCACCCGTTCCCAGTTTCTGGCAAGCAGAGCCTAGGGACACCATCCCTGTCCATCCTGGCTAAAAGCCATTGATGGACCTATCCTCTGTTAACTTATCTAGTTCTTTTTTTAACCTTTTTATAGGCTTGACCTTCACAACTCTGTCAAGAAGTTCCGTGGGTTGACTGTGCATTGTGTGAAAAAATACTTCTTTTTGTTTATTTTAAACCTGCTGCCTATTAATTTCATCTGGTGGCCCCTAGCTCTTGTGTTGTGAGAGAGTAAATAACACGTCCTTGTTTACTTTCTCCACACCAGTCATAATTTTATAGACCTCAATCATATCCACCCTTAGTCGTCTCTTTTCCAAGTCAAAAAGTCCCAGTTTTATTAATCTCTCCTCATATGACAGCCATTCCATACCCATAATCATTTTTGTTGCCCTTTTCTGAACCTTTTCCAGTTCCAGTATATCTTTTTTGCAATGGGGCAACCACATCTGCATGCAGTATTCAAGATGTGGGCATACTATGGATTTATATAGAGGCAATGTGAGATTTTCTGTCTTATTAGCTATCCCTTTCTTAATGATTTCCAACATTCTGTTTGTTTTTTTGACTGATGATGCACATTGAGTGGATGTTTTCAGAGAATTATCCACAATGACTCCAAGATCTCTTTCTTGAGTGGTAACTGCTAATTTTGACTTCATCATTTTATTGGGAGTTCAGATGTTTTTCTGTTTATTTTTTATTTATTTTATTTATCTTACTTTCTTCATATACCATTAATCCTTGAGGGATCGGTGATCAGTGGGGCCTGTTGAGCCTTTTCACCAGTTTAAAACTCTTCATCTGAGATCTCAAGGTGCTTTAGAAACATTAATAAATTAAACCTCATGACTCTTCTGAGGCAGATATGTTTTGTGCCTATTTTACAAATGTATTAACTAAAGCATAGAGAGGGTAAGTGACTGGTCCAAGATCACACAGCGAGTCACAGGTCAAACTGAGACAGAACCTAGGGTGTCCTGCCTCTGTATCTTCTGCTCCAACTACTAAACCACAGTTACAGTAATTACTCAAGTGATATCTAAGGGAATGACGTGGGTGGATCCCTGTGCCCATTACAATTCAGCTGCAGGATCTTACAGCTCACAATAGAGTACAATGGCCCTGATTCAGCAGAATACTTTAAGTATGTGCTTAAAGTTAAGTGTTTTGCTCAATCAGGGCCTTAATCAGGCTAAAACAAAATCCAGGCAATGGTTTTATTTATGCATCCTAATTTCTGAAAAGACTGAAAATGTGGAAATGAATTCCATTGTTTACCTATTGAGTTGAACAAATTTCCTCCTAGATCCCAGATAGGCTTGGATGTTACTTTTTTAAAAAGGAAGCCAAATGGGGCAAGAGACTTTTTGTGTCAGCACTTATTTAGATGCTTCCACGTGAGCGCCTAAATGATGGCCAGATTTTCAAAGTGCTCTGCAAATAGTAACTGTCAATGTGACACTTAGGGCTAGATTTCTGAAAGAACTCTGTACACAATGTGCTATTCTCAATTGCTCTCTCTGACTCAGTTTCTCATTAAGAAGATGGGGATCATACTTTTCTACCTCACATTCACGCTACGAGAAAACAGTAGAACCTCAGAGTTACAAACACCTCGGGAATGGAGTTGTTCATAACTATGAATAAAACATTATGATCTATCAAAAGTTTGCAACTGGACATTGACTTAATACAGCTTTGAAACTTTACTATGCAGAACAAAAATGCTGCTTTCCCTTTATTTTAGTAATAGTTTATGTTTAACAGTACTGTATTGTACAGTATTTGGTTTTGGGGGTTTTTTGCCTTTGCTGCTGTCTGATTGTGTACTTCCAGTTCCATATGTGGTATGTGGTTGACCGGGCAGTTTATAACTCTGGTGTTCATAACTCTGAGATTCTACTGGAAATCCAATATTGTTTCTGAGCTGCTCTGATTCCATAATAATGGGGACCACCTAAGCCTTAGATAGCTGTATTTTATACTTGATATATATAATTTATAGATAGTATTTTGCATTTTTAAACAGGTCATAAAAAGCTTTTTCCTCGGTACTGCAGTTTAAGTCCCTACTGGTATATAATGCAGAGCAATTATTTATTTTTAAAAAGAAATATAAAGCCTTAGCTGCCTGAAAGCCATTAAAGTTTTAATTCTTAGAACTGTTCCCTGACTTGACTGTGATCCAGTTTCTGTGCAGGCAAGGTAGGAATTAAAATTAATGAACCCAAACAAACTGGTGTTTCAGAGACTCTGTCTTTGCCAGGCATTATATTTTCATGACAGAAATCAGTGAAGTGTAAATATAGTGCTCGATCACTGACGTATATTAAGAACTCAGCGTTGTTCCTATAAATGTTGAATACAGAGAAGAGGGAAATAAACTCTTACAGGACACAGAATAGGAACTCAATAACAGGTTGTTGTGGTTTTGTTCCTTTAAAAAAAGGAATAGACCAGAGCTAAGAGAATAAGGTGACCTCGATCCAATTCCCAATGGATATCTGTCAACATCTTATCTTCTATTGTAAGAGGCACAATTGCTTGTCATCGTTCCTGCTAGTCTCCCCAGAAAGGTCAAAAACTGAATAAGCCTGGATATGGAACAATCTTTCTATTACTGGGGGTGATTCTGTCAGGTCAGCGAATTGATGGGCATGATGATACATGTGTTGCACCTGGAGTTTGAAAAAATAGAGCACCTCGGTCTCAAGGACTCTGTCTCTGGCACCTTTCGCTAACCAATAATGTATTTGTTTCATTTTGTATAAATTTTAACAAGTTGTTTAAATATTTGGGACAAAATCTCAAGGATAAGTGAATTGAATAATAAATTTGCCCAGATAGGATCAATATCTGTCTTAATTGATGGGGTAAAAATGTGTGAATATTGATCAGAATCTGTTTGGCTGCCAGCAATTCAAGGAAGAGAGCCTCAAATGAGATCAGAGACTAAGGTTGGGGGAAATTATCCGCCCCAATGATATAAGAGGAGTCTACTCACCCAACTAGTGGCCAGATTTAGAATAATTTATGTCCTCTATAATTCAGCAGTCATTCCTCTCCCAGCACTGTCCCGAAGCAGTTTCCTTGCTTCAGAGAGGGGGAAAAAAATCTCACTCTAATTCTAGTTTCACAGGAAAAAGAAACCCCTATGAAATCATCTTGTTTGCTCTGATAATGCAGGAAGAGATGAAAGAAACCAAATGAAAGAAAACAAAACCATGGGGCAAGATACAACCAAAATAGCCAACTTTTATTTTTGTTTTCAGGGACAATTCCTCAGATAAGTTGTTGTTCTGAGGCTGGTTGGTGCCCAGTTGCAGATGATTTGTATGTGTGTTTGGTGGTGAATTTAGGTTACCTCTTTACATATGCGTCTTAATTACAATGGGACTGTAATGTGGCACAAATTTGTCAGCACTGCGCTTCCTGCTGACTTGCTCTGGGAATCAGTTCCGTTCTGCTGTGGAAGTGGTGTCTTCCCTGTTGCCTGCTCTGCTGTGCTGTCTGGGAACCATGTTGCTCTCTGGCTTGTGGCATCCCCTTCTGGACATGGCCCCCTTTCAGGGGATATCAGCAGTCCTCAGTCCTCACCTGCCTGCATGGTCACCTTCTGCCCCAAAGTCTAGTTCCTTTCCTCAGGGACAGGGCACAGTCCATCAGCCACACTCCTCCATGGCCAGGTGCAGTGTGAGTGGGGAGGGATGGACCCATGTCTGCCCACTACTCTGGGTCCCAGCCAGGAACCCCCTGAGAGCCGCTATATCCTGCCCTCCTCTCCCCTCTACTGCTCACGCTCCCGGGGCCACTTCCCCTTAACCCTTGCATCTTCTTGGCCCTTTTTTTCAGGGGCCTCAGCCTGGCAGGTATCAGGTTGGAGTGGTCTTCTTTGGTTCCCTGAGCCTGCCCAGCACTGCTCTAGCCTAGGTGCTCTATCTACAGGGAGCCAATACTTCTCCCTTGCTTGTCAGGAAGAGACTGCTGTCTCTTCTGCTTTGCAGCCTTTATATAGGGCTCAGCCTGGCCCTGATTGGCTGCCTTTCTGCCCTTCTCTGATTGTCTGGGCTGCTATTAACTCTTCCTCTGCCAAAGTGGGGCAACTGTCCCACTACGGGGACCAAATCTGAACATCCCTTCTCCTTCCCCAATAAACATACTTTTGGGATGTTGTCAAAATACTAATAAAATAAGACTGGTGACTTAAATCAGTAAAGATTTGGGGTTCACATAAACATCCAAAAGTTCAGGTGCCATCTTCCACCAACAGTCCTCCTCAACCAGTAAGCTCCATCTGCCTTCAGTTACTTCTTGGGAGAGGCTCCATAATTTGCTGCTCCTTCCACTGTGCTCATGGGCAACTTCAGGGTCACCTCCCTCACTTTCTGTCCCCTATCATTGCTTCCCTCTGCCAATGGACTGTCTGTCCAGTTTCCCCCATAAATGATTGTCTCCATCTTTCTTCCTCCAAAAGATTCTCTCTTCACAATTACTTCCCTGCCTCTGTCCCAGGTTTGTTCTCTGCCCATGTTCCTGGAACTACTGGGGCAGGGAATCTGCTTCCTTTCTCACTCTCTGTCACTCACCCAAGTGCTGCTCAGTGTAAAATCAGCTCAGTAGCTCCAGTGAGCTGAGCCTTGTCCATTATGTTCCATGTATTCACTGGAATGAACTCACAAGAAAGTAACACCTGGGCATTGGTTGGGAGTAACACTGTCCAGCTAGCTATCAGTCTCTGCAGAGAGGACCCTAGTAGCGGAGGGCCATCAGTGAAGCCTTCAATAAGCACCCTAGCTACCACACTTGAGATTTTGGCTGGGGCTGGATCTCAGGATGCCTTTGGGGGAAAAAACTGGGACAGTCCTGCCTAAATCACGATGGTCAGTATATATAGGTGAAACACAGGGTAGGTAAGCATACAGGTTGCATCTGGCACTACATTTTGAGAGATTGCTATGATATTTCATCACATTTTGATTTATGCATGACCTGAAGAAGACTTATTCGTATCAGGATTTGTTTAGACTAGGGATCATCTATGTTCATGTCTGAGTCATGACTAGGGATTGGATTTCATTTGGACTACACCAAATGAATTTTCAAGCTGTCCTCTTGAGGTTTCTGCTCATAGACTTCAGGGCCTGAAGAGACCATCATGATCATTTAGTCTGATCTCCTGCATGTTACAGGCTACAGAACCTGGCCCACTCACACCTGTAATAGACCCATAACCTCTGGCTGAGTTACTGAAGTCCTCAAATCATGATTCAAGTTACAGAGAACCCATCATTTACACTAGTTTAAACCTGCAAGTGACCTGTGCCCTATGCTGCAAAGGAAGGTGAACTCCCCCCCGCCACATTAATCTGACCTGAGGGGGAGGGTGAATTCCTTTCTGACCCCAAGTATGGTGATCAGTTAGACTCCGAGCATGTTATACCTCCTCTGTATTGGCAATACCTGCAAACTTTGTGTCATCTGCAGATTTTATTAACACACTCCCACTTTTGTGTCAAGGTTATTAATAAAAATGTTAAATAACAGTGGTCCCAAGACCGATCCCAGAGGAACTCCATTGGTAATCTCCCTCCAGCCTGACAGTTTCAGTGTGATCCTTTGTAGTCTCCCCTTTAACCAGTTCCTTATCCACCTTTCAGTTCTCATATTAATCCCCATTTTCTCCAATTTAACTAATAATTTCCCATATGGAACCGTGTCAAATGTCTTACTGAAATCCAGGTAGATTAGATCTACTCCATTTCCTTTGTCTAAAAAATCGGTTATCTTCTCAAAGAAGGTGATCAAGTTGGTCTGTCATGATCTGCCTTTTGTAAAACTAGTTGTATTTTATCCCAATTACTGTTTACCTCAATGTCCTTAACTACTCTTTCTTTCAAAAGTTGTTCCAAGACTTTTCATACAATTGAGATCAAACTAACAGTCCTGTAGTTTCCTGGGTCACTTTTTTTCTTCTCTTAAAAACAAGTACTATATTAGCAATTCTCCAGTCCACCCACAAGTTTACAGACTCATTACAAATCCTTGCTATTGAGCTGCAATTTCATGTGCCAGTTCCTTTAATATTCTTGGATTGAGATTATTTTGGGGGCCTCAATTTAGTTCCATTCAGCTGTTGGAGTTTGACTTCCACCTCGGAGGTGATAATTTCTATTTCCATATCCTCATGCCATTAGCCACCCTGCCGTTGTCCTAAGCTCCTCATTAGCCTTATTAAAAACTGAGGTAAAGTATTTGTTTAGGTGTTGGGCCATGTCTAGACTATCCTTAATCTCTATCCCATCCTAGGTGCTTCTGCGTGGTCCCACTTCTTCTTTCATTCATTTATTTATTTATTTAATTTGTCTGGCTATAGAATCTTTTACTACTGGTTTCCATTCCCATTGCAAATTCCAACTCTGCTTGGCTTTTTAAAGTTTTTACTTTACCGATACACTTTCTGACTAGCTTTTCTTGCTGTCCCATCTTCCATTCCTTGTAGGCTTTCTCCTTTCTCTTAATCACCTGTTTGAAATGCTTGGTCCTCCAGCTTGGTCTTCATCCTGTCCCTATGATTTTTTCCCTCTTTGCTTGGGTAAAGGCTTCAGATAGTTTTTTCAGCTTTGATTTAAAATAATTCCAAGCCTCCTCCACATTAAGATCATTAAGTTCTTCAGTCCAGTCCACCTCCCTAACTCCATCCCTTTAATTTTTTTTAAAGATTTCCCTTTTGAAATCAGGGACCCTAGTTGCAGATCTGTTTCTGTTTATTCCTCTATTTAGTTTAAACTGATTTAGTTCATGATCACTAGACTTCAGGTTGTCTCCAAACAATCAGTCCTCACTAGTCTCCAATACCAAATCTAAAATGGTGTCACCTTTTTGTTGGTTCAGAGACTGTTTGGTGAATAAATCTATCAGCTATTACATCTAGGAAAATCTGGGCCCTACTATTATTGGTAGAGCCTTCTTCAATCTACATCTGGGAAGTTAGTCTCCCATAATCACACAATCCCAGTAGTATTTATTTCATTAAAAACAATAAAGAGGTCTCTATCCATATCCACAACAGGTCCTGGGGGTATGTAGCACACATATCCCAAACACTATCCCAGGGGAATCCCTAGTAATTTTCTTCTCCAAAGTGCTTTTTACCCAGTCTATTGTATCTGTTCCATCAATTTTAATTTCTTCACAGTCTACCTCATCATTAATATACAGTGCTACTCCACACCTTTTCTTTTATTTCTGTCTTTCCTGTACAGCACATACTCTTCAATACCTGTACTTCAATCATGAATTTTATCCACCATATTTCTGTTATCTCGATAATACCTGGCTTCACTTCCTGCGCCAGTAGTTCTAGTTCCTCCAGTTTGTTTCTCAGTCTCCTTGCATTGCCACAGAGATATCTTAGCCCTACTCTACACTATGAGGTTAGGTCGAATTTAGCCGTGTTAGGTCGATTTTATACTCAATGCGTTGTGATAGACCCAGGCCAGCTGGGTACAGCAGAGTAGTAGAAGGCAGATATACTGGCCACTGGATTAACAGTTTTCTGTTCCTTGACTGACCAGAGCAGGGGCTGCTCCACACTAGGATCATCACATGACTCCAATTAGCCTGCAAAGAGTCAGTTGAAGCCATTACGCTAATGAGGGCACCTGACTCTAATTGACCTGTGAAGTCAGATGAGGCTATTAAGCTAGTGTGAACACCTGACTCTCATTAAGGCCCTTCTGATATTATAAAAGGGGCTCACTCCAGTCAGGCCGAGGATAATCAAGGAGCCAGAGGAGCGGAAGTGTTGCTGAAGTGCTGGGTAATGAAGACACCCTCAAGCATTTGGTAAGGGAGCCCTAAGGTAAGGGTGAAGAAGAGAGAAGCAGGAGATATGTGGGGAAGTGGCCCAGGAAAATGTAGCAACTCTGGCAGTGAAAGATCAGCTGCCAACAGTTGCTACCATTAGGATCCATGGGCCGGAACCCAGAGTAGAGGGCAGGCCTGGGTTCCCCCCAACCTGTCACTACACTATCTTCCCCTCCCACCTCCTGGGAGGGGAAGATAGGCCCCTGTCAGGACAGGAGGCTAAACTGTTATGGAATAAGCACAGAACCCATGAGGACAAGGTCAGAGCTCTGCCACAGCTTCTACATAACCATCCCTGTTCCATCAACCTAAAGGGCTCTTAAAATCAACTGTTGTACCCCTTCCCGAGGAAGGGGATTAGCGCTAAAATTGACCTTGCTGGGTTGAATTTGGGGTAGTGTAGACTCAATTTGACGGTATTGGCCTCGGAGAGCCATCCCAGAGTCCTCCAATGTGAACGCTCTGGACATCACTTTCATCTCAGATGCACTAGCCAGTACACATGAAAAGCCCCGGGAACTTTTGAATTTCATTTCCTGTTTGGTCGGCATGGTGAGCTCAGAAGCACAGGTGACTGTGCACTCCCAGAATCGCAAACGATCTCCAGCATGGACTGAACAGGAGACACTCGATCTGATTGCTGTATGGGAAGAAGAATCTTTGCAGGCTGAACTCCAATTCAAGCGAAAGAAATGCTAATGTATATATGCCAAAATCACAAAAGGCATGGTGGAGAGAGGCTACAACAGGGACACACTGCAGTGCTGAGTGAAAGTTAAGGAGCTCAGACAAGCCTACCGAAAGACAAAGGAGGCAAATGGTCACTCCAGGTCAGAGCCCCATACATGCCACTTCTATAATCAGCTGCATGGCATTCTCCGGGGGGGACCCTACCACTACCTTACCACTGTTCATGGACTAGGGTGATCAGATGTCCTGGTTTTATAGGGACAGTCCCGATTTTGGGGTCTTTTTCTTATATAGGCTCCTATTACCCCTTGCCCCCATCCCTATTTTTCACATTTGCTATGTGGTCACCCTAAATTACAGCAATGATTGCGATCCAAAGCCTTTTCATGGCTACCGCAAATGAAAGTAGATACTTGTGCTAAAACACGGTGAGAGAACAAAAAGGCAAATATAGGAACGAGCGGTTCAAAATACTCCTTTATTTTTCAGTTGCAATCCCTGACCTAGTCTATGTTTGTGCTGTCTTAAAAAAATGAAGTCAGGTGAAACATTCCAGAAAAGATACTATATGTTGCTGCAGGCAAGAATTACGGCATTATTCAAAGACCTAGTATAAAGATAGAGTTAGCATGATTTTTCTTCCTATTTGCTGTTAAGCAGCCATATGTAAGAAATGAATTAACCTCTGCAGTAATCTGAGTAAATATGGTACTGTAAGCATGGATCCTCAAACCAGCTTTGCAAATTGGGTCAGAGAGTTATAATTAACTTAGATGAAGTGGACTTTATTTTCCACAGTACTTTATCAAAGTAGGAGGTTACACTAAATAACTCCTTTAATTCACGACACATGAATAAACTGCAGGAAAATCACTGTGAAATGCATATTTCACTGTCTGAAGCCATAAAAACAGTACATCCTGGATAAAACCCTTCCCTTATTTCTACATTTAAGTAAATGCTAAGGATAAAAACCTTCTGGATTGAAAGGTGCGTACGCAGTGAAAGCAATAACCAACGGTGCTTTTGAGATTCATGTTTTGTTTCAGCATTAGAATGGAATAATTCTCTAGTACTTCTCTAGTTTAAGGGTCCTTCACATGTCTACTAGAAGCTCTCTTTTCCACCTAACATTATTACTTAGCTGTTTCAATGCACATCAGGCTGAAAGTTATCAGACTGGATGTAAATTATGACAGAAGGGGGCTTGAGCTGGCTACGCTATGTTTTTAACTGAGAGGTATTACAAAAAACAGTTCATGAATAGTTTCCGAAAGAGTTTTGGATTTCATTATCTACCTCTTTCTCTATCGGTTTAAATTTTTAAATTGAAAATGTTCAGCTTCTTTGACTTGGGCTACTTCCTTTCTTTATTTAAAATTTTTTAACGTGTCCAAGTTCTCTAACTTAAAAGTAGCAACTTTTCATAATGTTCTCTGTGCCACACGTTAAGGACCCAAACACGGGTCCATGGTGCCTCCCTGGCACAGAGCCTCTAACAACTGTACAGTCTAGCCAGGCTCTTCGAGCCACACAGATGTGCCCAAATCTTAAGGAGCGGGAAACTGTGTCAGCCAGTAAAGAGGGGGCCCTTTGCTCCTTATCCACCAGATTAGTTGTTGGCGAGAGGGTATAGCCTCTCAACATCAAAGTTTTGCTGAATGGTTTGCTCATAAAATAAAGATATCTGTTTCACCCCATCCCCCTTCTCTCTTTCCCCAACCCAGGGCATCTGTGTACTAGCAGCACCACAGGCAATGCCTACGGAGAGAGAGGGTCTTGGATCTATATGAGTTGCCCCTCTCCCCTCCCCCCCCCCTGCACAATAGGTATGATTGTCCTTAAAACTTGTTGGCCTGTGAAGTAGCCAATTTGCAAAGAGGTAAGGGACAATAACTGTTGCGGAAATTAGCCTGGGGCCTGTCTCAAGGACATATCTTAAGATGATGTCAGGTTCTATTTATAGATCTAAGTCTGTATTACTGCAGTAGACACTTGGTAGTATCCATTATAGTTAAGGATGCAAAAAGTTTCCATTATTGGCTCTTGTTTTTATGTGCTCATAACTTTCCAATACTGTCACCACTTGGACTGAATTTTTCCTTTGTTGTTCTGTGCCAAAATGCAAATGTTTTGGGGAAGGCTTCAACAAAATCCTTCAGCTGTTCCTGAGTTTGAGAGAGTGAAAGAATACACTTTTGCCTGATGATAAAATTCTAACTGCACTCTTTTGAGTGAGACTCTTGCAAAAATAACTAGTTCAAAACTTGACTAGGCCTGGACATGGTTCTTAATGAGGACTGTTGCTTTTGCTTGGTTTTGCACACAAAAATGTCTGAGCAAATTACAAAACAAATTCACAGCATGCTCAGTAGCATCAGTATGTATATCATTGCCCTCTGCTGGATAGAATCAGAACTTCTCGGAAGTTTCATAGGCACTATATTGCTGACAGCTGACACAGATTTTTATTCTTATTTAGCTCAAGTGCTCATGTCCTGTGACTTAGATTGATTTTGTCCCTGCTATCACTTAGAAGCTCAGAGGGGCCAAGGTGTCCAGCATAGTGACAACCATGAAACTCATAGACTGGCTCCGATTTCTATCTTCAGTTGCATACTATAAAGTTTACAGGATGTACAATGTATAAAAGTTAATTTTGCTGTTGATGCTTAAGTTAGCATTAATGATGGGGCTACTGAGTGTTTCTTTTTGACATTTGATAAGTAGCTGGATAAATGAGTTTCTGGGAGCAATCACAGCTTTCTGGTCATCCCTAAAGCATTATCACTATGGAGTTCACCCAGGATAATGCTTTAGGAATATATACATAAAGGTATTTACTCTGGACTGATTGTTTTTAATAGAAATATTGAAAATGAGTTCTGAAAAAAATCAGTACAGATCTAGTTTTGATTGTCCTAAATAATTATTTTTAGCATCTGAATTGATTACACGTGACTCATTTGAGACCTAGTTTCATCAGTGATCCATGACCTAAAATTCCTTTTTAAAAAATGTTAAAGTTCTCTTCTTAGACAATAACCCGCAGCTGCTTTTTCAGAACTATTCACAATATCAAATAAAAACCCTTGACTGAAAAAGGCTACAATTCCAAGAATAAATAACACACAGAAATATAAAGGAATTTAATTAAAAGTAAATTTCGATTATCAAGGGTGTGTCATATAGTCATTTAAAGCCTTATTACAGAAAAGCGTCCTTATTCAGAGGAATATTTAAGCATGTGCTTAAAAAGTCAATGGGATTTGAGCACCTGCTTAAATGCTTTCATGAATTAGAGCTTAAAGCAGAGGACTGGAAATCAGGACTCTGGAGTTCTGTTCGTAGATCTGCCACTGACTGACAGCATACATTTGGATAACAGACATAAGCTCTGTGTCTCAGTCTAAATAGGGATAATAATAACAATGCTTAGAGAAAGGGTTACGAGGTTAATTAATGTTTTGTATTGTAGAGTGCCTCTGAGATCCTTGGGTGAAAGGTACTTTACACATGCATAATGTTTACAGAAATGAGTCTGTCATTGCAGATTTGTGCAGAAGGCTATATTAAGGCCAACTAATTTAAATATCAAAATATTAAGTGAAAGACCAGCTTGTCCTTTGCCCCTGTGTTTACGCATACACAGGTGTGTACATGTGTAAGTGCAGGGTAGGGAAAGAACAAGAAGCAGTTCAGGTGCACCACCGGGGGACAGAGAAGAAACAGTTAAAAGATGATCTATGTGCCAAGCTCTGCATCATCCCCTCTGCAGTGCCTAATAGCCACAATTTAGTCCTAACCGCCAAAAAAACCCCCAACATTTTAGGCTGTGACTCAAAGTGATCAAAGCTTGGGAATTCATAATTTAGAAGAAGGGCAAGTTCAAGGGCACTGGAACCTTTGTAGGAGCGGGGGTCCTGGTGCTGGAACTGGGAAGGCAATGGGAGCATGCCTCCCCATTTTTTAATATGGGCATAGTTTGGGAGCCGGTGGGCAAGAGTTCAGCCTCTGCTGGTGCTGCTTCGCACTTGCTTGAGGCTTGCGGTTTCGGGGGCAAACCACTTCCTGTTCCCCCAAACTATGCCCATGTTAAAAAGCGGGGAGAGGGCAGGGTTCCCTGCTCTCCTCCCCTTGGTTCTGGCACCATTGGGCCTGTTTCCTTACAAAACTGTGAGGGATATGACTTACACTACATTTTAGATCCATCGGTATCATCTAATCCCACAGCAGATGTTTTTCTATTCAAAATGTATGTTGAGAGTGGTTACCCAGCATACAAGGGTAACATGATTTTTAAGAACAGACTATCACTCACCACTAGGGTGTAGCAGTTAAATGTGAATCTTCTGGAGACTGTATGTGTCTATAGATCTATTGGGGTAATTCAGATAACATACATATCTCACCTCTGAATGTACACCTCTTCATGCCATAGTTTTTTCCCACTAAAATAGAATTTCATAGGTTTGTGCTTCTGTTTTACAGCCAGGGATCATGAAATACGAACAATAATTGGCTCTCCAAATATGGATGGGATTTTCAAATGCATTTAGCCTGCCTTGCTACCAGTGAAGTCCATAGAAATTTTAACACTAGGAGCAGAGTCTGGTCAATGCTGAGTGCTTTTGAAAAACCCACGCTGAATGTCTTTGTGTTATAATCTGGTGTTTCTCTTTCTTTACTGCATAAATAAATACCTTTTTCTAATAGTGGGGTCTGTTAAATTGTGTAATAGCCTCCAAGGTCAACTTGATCACTTGGAATATTTAAAACTTGACAATGCGCTAGAGAATGTACTGTAGGGAACAGTTCTTTGCCAACAGGGAAGGGTTGGACTTAAAGGACTTGACCCATGTCTGTTTTCTATTGGCTGTATCTATTTGGAGCTGGTTTTGCCCTGCAGAACTCATTTCCTTGGATTGCACTAAATTAACCTGATAGCTGCATACAGATCTCAGGATGTTCGCATCTAGATGTTTGTTTCAGGCTCTCTTGACCTGTAGGTGATCTTCAGGATCCTGTAGTTCTACTCTTTTAAAAATTGCATTGTGTTTAATAATGTGGTAAATTATATTGTTTAATGATTTCTGTATCAAAAATACTCATTTTACAGACAAAAAGACATTTCCCCCTTAATCACAAACCACACAATCATAGCCAGAGCTCTGTGAGCCAAGCTCAGTGCTTTTCTTTTGTCATAATAAAGGTCCTGTAGGCCAAACTACTAGTAAGCTGTCAGTGGCACTTGTTTAATGGGTTTACACAAGTGTAATGATTGGAACATAATAATTCTGGCTGATGACACACAAGAAGTTTTGGAATCCAGCTCACGTGCTTAATTTTTTGACTTTGTAATGCTCTCTCTGTGTGTTTATGTATATACAATGTGCTGGTGGGGGTGGGGGTGCATTATATTGTATATACACACATTTCATACAGACACTCTGTGTATAAATATATATATATTAAACTGCAAATAGTGACTCACTTAGAAATAACAGTAAAATATTTCCATGAGGTTTACAAAAAAATCCTCAAATTGTGGTACATTGCCCAATCAACAGGAATAATTTAATCAAAGAACAATTTTAAAGTGCTACTTTGGTACGGGCACTATTTCTTTTGTAATGCACTGAAAGCATTATGTCTTTAAGGCCTTTCCTCTCTAGAGGGGCACCTCAGAGCAGGAGAAACCAGGGCCGCCTGCCGGCTCCTTTCCCCAATGAGTGACGGGCGAGGAGAGGCAGTTGTCTCTGCTTTCAGGATACTTGGCGGATCCAGTCACCATGCTGGCTGGCCTTTTCGAGGCTGTCATCAGATGTCAATGATGATGTCAACATAGAGTATTGCCCTCTGAGCACTGTCGCCAGCTTGGGAGGATAAATATAACTTAGCTCATCTCACCAATTTTGAATGATTGAGAGGATGATATTTGCTAAATATAGTGTGTGTGATATGATATTGATATATATACACACACATATATATATATCTGTTAGATATAAATGGGGAGGTGTATGTCTTTGTTCATACCTGTACATACACACACAGTATGTAATATATATATGTGTGTGTTGTGTTAGGCTTGTTTCAAAATCTTGTGGTTTGTTATTCTCTCCTCCTTCCCCCTCCTCCGAAGAATCAAAGCACTTTTCAAAGGACTTAATTTCCATGCTCTGGAGCTCATGGGCAACCATTCAATAAAAGCAAAACAAGGAATGCGGTCATGGTTCTAAAAACATTTCACATTCTTCAAACTGATGCCAGTTACATGCAATGACAGTAATCCTGTCTAATCCCCCCCACATTTTATCTTTGTACACCTGCTTCTACTGTCTCTCTTATCAATTTATTATACTTAGAGCCAGAACTATAGAAGAAGGCAAGGCAATGAAACAAAAGAGGCATATATTGTATGGGCTAAATGTTCTGTGATATACATTTGCATTGTAGAAAAGTATTAGGATATGTTGAAGTTCATCGCTTACAATCATCTTTTGTTCTTTTTCTTTTTCTTTTTGTTTGTTTTATTCGGCAGGTTAACCGAAGCACATCGAATAGCTGTCAAAGTCATAAGGAGAATGCAATATTTTGTAGCCAGAAGAAAATTTCAGGTAGGCAGCAATATTAACGGTAGGGACAAATGAGAAAGATAGGTTGAGTGTGTGTGTGTCGGGGAGGGGGGATTATGGGTTGGACTTTAACAATGCTCAGTGTGTGAAATTTGCCCTTGAGTACAGGGCTGGGAAAAGGTCTATGTACTTAATCACTAGGCCTCATGCTTGCCTTCTACATAAGAGACAAATTTCACAATGTGTATAGAACTCCTAGTTAACATTAGTGTAGTGCTCCAGGATGCTCAAGCATTCAGCATTTCTAGAATCAGCCCCATCATTCTTTTTCACTCATCTTTTTTTGTTGCACCTTTAATTTCCAGAGTTATGTAATAATTATAAGTTTTTTTCCTTCTGAATAAGATGATCACTATGCTCATGTGTATTGTTCAACTAACAGAAAAGATAGAGGATCCTGCTACAATGCAGTTGTATATGTATTGTATATGATGATCATTTAGTAAAGGACTGAAAAAAAGACTGGAGAATAGTTTGAGTGCAACAAAATAGATTTAACTGTTTCAGTAGTGCATAATACAATGTTGCTTTCAAAATCATGATCAAGATTTTCCAGAATGATTAATGGTTTTCAATGCCCAACTTGAGACATCTTAAAGGGGACCAGATTTTCAGAAAGTACTGAGCATCCACTCTCTGAACCTTTGCTTTCGTTAAGGACCCTCAAGTTATTCATCCAAAAAATCATTTGTCACTCTGGGAAATCTTTTTTGTTCGCCTGCCTAAGGTCTAATTCCCTAATTTCCCATCACAATAGCACTTTATAATTAATTTTATTACGATATTGTACTTGTAGTAAGTAGTGACCTGATTTTCAAAGGTGCTGAGCACTTTCAGCACCCACAAAGGTCAATAAAATATATAGAGGCTAATTAGTTCTGAAAATCTGGCTAGAAGTTTCTCACACAATCCATTAGTTAATAGTTTTCATACTATTTTTGAGGTGATAGAAAAAATAAAAAAGAGAGAATATGGAGTATGGAAAGAGCATGTTTGACATAAGACCTAATATGTAATCATAAGGGTCAGAAATGTGAGATGAGATTGCAGTGTTCAGAACCGAAGAACCTGAGTTTGTAACTTTTTTTAAGATATCCTAGCCTGGAAGTCTAGGATGAGTTTGGGAAATCAATGTTCATGACCACAAAATATAGGCTAAGGAAGGCCATTTATGGCCACATAACATACGCTAAGATAGACCAGAGTTTGAGATAGATTTGGGGAATTCTGATACAGATAACTTGAATTTCAGATGTGCTTGAATGTCTTTACTCAAAAGACACTGAATTTGAAATGGATTTGGAATGTTGAGTCCCAAATGGCCTGGACCAAGGATACATTAAGGGGGACAGGGAATTACTTGCAGAGCCAGCCTTAGGGAAAATGGTGCCCTGGGTGAAATTGTATTTTGGCTCCCCTGCCACCTCCCTGCCCATCCCTCGATTGCCCCTGGGCCATGCTGCCTCCCCCAGCCTTCCACCCATCCCCCCATCATCTCCCCCAGCCTTCCACCCATTCCTTCCCATCACCCCTTGCCCCACTGCCTTCCCATCCATCCACCCCATCACTCTTGGGCTACACTGCCTCCCCGCCATTGCCCTGAACTCCCTTCTGCGGCCTCACATCCCAAGCCCACCCCACTCCTTGCCTTTTGGCCATGGCACCACCCTGACCATGTCGCCCACCCGTAAGGCTGGCCCTGGTAACTTGGGCTCAGGGTGTTTTGCCAAATTTTCCCGGGGGGTCTCCATTATATCGTTTCCCTGGTTGTACTGTATATTGTAGTATTTTTCAGTCAGAACTTGAGAAGTGATTGTGTTTAGTCAAGGCACGTCTGTGGATGCTGTGCTAGAAGTTGGCAAAGGCATAAGATGTTCAGGTCTAAGGAGGGCTATTGGGAAAATGGAAGAAAAAGAATAGAAGTAGATTTTTTTTTTAATCTTGATTCTTTCCAAAGTTTAGACTGGGCTCAGGCAGCATTCAATGTAAAGTACTTTACAACACAAGGCTTTAGTGGTAGCAGGGATTTGGTAGCAGGGGTAAAGAGAGTTTAAGGGAGGGGAAGTAAAATTTTACTGAGAATGAAGAGAATTAATTATGCACATGGTAACACATATTTAAAAATAAAAACAAAAAACCTAGTACATTTAGGCTCTGGGCCATGCATCGTCTGTAAATAGAGAGTGTCCAAAAGAAGAGAGAGAGGGTTAGCCAAAATGCACTCAAAGCACCCCTGCCAGTCAATCCAAAGAGTAATATTGGCACTGTTTCTCTAGGGGAAGACAATAGCCTGCTTTTCTGGCCAGAAATAGTGATGTGTCAGCGTCTACTACAAATGTAGCTGAGAAAGCGGCCGGGTTCGGGAGGGGATGGCAATAAATTGAAAGTTTTAAACACACCCACACCTACACACAACAACAAAACTCTAAACTCTGTTGAAAGCAATGTTACAGGTAACGACTGACTGAAGAGCATGAGGAGCATATTTTGTTATTAAGAGTTTTTGCTTCTTCATTTTACAGGATTTGTTTCCACTCCAGTTGCATGCTTTTTATTTGAAATGTTGATATGGCTGCCTTCCAAGCATGACTCCAACACATACTGTAGGTGTTCTGTGCGTGTGTGCAATGGTGCATGCTAATGGCTCTGGCTGAAGCTGTGGCAGAGTGGAAACAGACAACAAGATGACTAATGAGCTGTTTTCAGTTATTTTCAATTACTAGATTTGCAGTGTACCTTTTTGTTCTTGATCCAAAGCCAAAAGGAAGACATCTTGCCCCATATTTCCCACTGGGCCGATGGCTCCAGAAATGCTTATGTTTTCAAAACCAGATCAGCTTTTTCCTCCCTGAATTTGTCCATACTGCACCTTTTATAATCACATCATTTTATGCAAATTACCCAAGATTATTTTTAAACTTTGTCCCACTGGCCATATCCATCAATTGGTGGTTAGCAGCAGCAACCAGACTCAGATTTAGAAAAGGGGAAAGTTAGAGAAATCCTGCAGTTTTAGTCTTTTTGTCTTTGTAGCTTCACTCCTATTTTTAATCTTAGTTGTTCCTTTTTGTATCTAGAACTGTCGGGTAGATATGGACTCAAACTGAGGTGACTAGATGTCCTGATTTTTATTGGGAAGTCCCAATTTTGGGGTCTTTTTCTTATATAGGCTCCTATTACTCCTCACCCCCCTCCTGATTTTTCATATTTGCTATCTGGTCACCCTCGCCCACACCAACTCCAAATTTCAATACAGTCAAGCTTTGACGAAGCTCCTATCTCACCAATGATCTGACCAAAACCCTGTCACTAAGCATTCCCAAAGTTTGGAAGAGTTTGAACCTGAATCCAAGCTTCATGAATTGGGCTTCTCTCTGCTGTTGAGGATTATGACAGAATGACATCTGTATGGTTCTGTAATAAGCTGATTAAAGTCACACATGTAACCTTCATTAAATTATATACCATGGCCTTCTGTGCTTAAAATGGACTACAACGCTCCAGTATTTTTCTCGACATATGACAGTGTAAAGGCGTGACTCTTATTGACAGTAATGGATATCGTTCAGCTTTGTTCCTGTATTGAATATGCACTCCTATAATTTCCAGGAATATCATATTTTTCAGTTATTACAGAGAACTTTCCGAAACAACAAAAGCTCTAGAGGATCAATACTGATGGTCCAATTGATATAAATGAGTGATATAAAACAATGGTTATTACACAGTCTCTCATATTACTCCTTTCACAGCAAGCTCGAAAACCATATGATGTACGCGATGTAATTGAACAGTACTCTCAAGGACATCTTAATATGATGGTTCGCATAAAAGAACTTCAAAGAAGGTATGCCCTGTCTATCTAATCAAATATTTCATTTCTCTGGTGCCGGCTGGCTTTAGAAGAGACGTGTACTTAATGAACAGTAATTGTCAAAAATTGCAAGATGGAATCATAATATCTGCAAGGTTTGACTTAGTCAGTTTTTAACTCTTTTTTTAATAAAGTTCAAAATTTTTGTCAACATCCTCCCCAAAAAATCAAAAGGGAAGAAAAGAAATTGACGTAAATAGCATGAAATTTAGTGCAGGTTGTGAGCATTTGTGATCAGTTTTCACAAAAGAAAAACTCTTCCAATAGTGACTTCCCTTACTATCTCCTCTCGCTAACTCTCCGTGGTTGGGAGAAATCATTATTTCTCCTGTGCGTGCCTGTCTATCTGAATCAACTCTTCTTCCCCTTTCCTCTCCCACAATTAGTCCTCTTTCTTGCTTCCTTTTCTGTCACATACTTTCTCAACTATTGAATCAATCATGTAAAATTTTGCCTTAAAAATGTACTTCTGTCTTTCAGCATAGGTTTCACTTTCTTTCCTTTGTAGAAGATTGATGAGTACTGAGTACAACAGAACCAGATCTTTGACCCATTGAAGCCTGTGGCGAAATTCTTATTGAGCAGAATAGGGTCCACTTTTTCAAAATAAAAAGACTTTTTAAAAACTACCCTGTCTCTGTGGGATTCAGGGAACAGTTATGAATATTATTAAGAAGCCATTTTATCTGGATAGTCGTAGGTACTGGATTCAGTGCAATACAGTCTAAATTGCTTTAGCTATAAAACGAAAACAGAAGAAATAAGTAAAATATCAGTGTTCATGAAAACCACAGTAACAATGCAGCTTTATTCCAACAAATAACGATGTATAAAAGGAGAGACTGCTAACTGTATGTAAATCCAGTCATGCAAGACCAGCATTTTCACTTGCCTTGCTGTTGATTTAAAACTACTGTTCTTTTGCATGTAGAATAGGCATGTGTACTGTTCCAAGCAGCAAACAATAAGTTGTTTGATAATTCTGCTGCTGGCAGACTAAAATGATTGTCTGTTTTCTTTTCAGACTGGATCATTCCTTAGGGAAGCCTGGCCTTTTTCTTCCAGGTATGATGACTATATATTTTTATATAATGAATGGCTCCATCATTCAGTAGAAATAACTGTTGGTAGACTAATGTACACCAATCATACAGTCAATTGCTGGATGCAGTTAATAGGCCCAGTACAGCTGCAAAAGGATTGCTACCTGGCATTCATGTAGGGCTGCTGGGATTAAACAGAAATTGAGTACAGCTGTTAAAAACATGTGCCAGGACAAAGAGGCCTGAAAACTTCTCTTTCTATAAGATTTGCCATACCAAACTGCTTTCTAAACCATAAATGGTTTAGATATACATTGTTTACACTTTAAAAGGTCTCTTCCTTTTTGAAAGATTTTATGGGTTTGGATTTTGGATCAGCATTTTCCAAAGCACCTAAGTCCTATTTTTACAAAGTGACTTTAGGCACTCAAAAGCATCAGTCTCACTGAAAGTCAATGGGATTTAGGGTTTTGAGTGTCTGAGTTACTTTTGAAAATGTGATTTAAGCTCCTACGTTGCTTAGGTATGTTTGAAAATTTTTACCCTTATACCCTATAGTTAAAATGAAAAATAACACAAGAAAAAGTAGTATTTCTCAAAATGGAAGAAATTTTTTAAGTCTGACCTATGCAGGGGACCTGCAGCAAAGCGGAATATACAATGTGCTCCTCTGCCTCATAGCTAAATTGTTGTTTGGGCTGAAGGGAAAAAAGTTCACTAGCTTGCACACATTTATGTATGTTTGCACCCTGAGTTATTTTTTTTTAAGTGCATTGTGTAAACTGAATTTTTGAAAATTTTGTGAGACTTCAGGGGTTTTTTGTTTTTTATTTTGGGTTTAATATTACAAATTAAAGCTCTAATCTGATATTACTTGACCATAGCATTGGAGGTGACTGAAATATGTTTTATGGGACAGTTTTTTGTAGCTAAGGCAGAGAGCGAGAGAGACATTTGAATGTAAAAAGCATAACTGTGAGATAACATTCCAAGGAAATATGTGAAGCTAGATACTCTCCTTCCATGCTTCATTAAGCATCAGATCCCACAGACGAAGCTACTAAAGTTTAGTCCCTAAATCCTAGCTCCTTCAACCTATTTTGCCTATTTGGATGATCTCAAATAGCTTTAGGGATTTAAACAAGTGTTGAAATAAAGCTGTTTGGGGCCAAACCTGCCTCAGTGGCTGTCTGGGAGCTGTAGTCAGCTCCATTCCAGGCAGCTCACAAGCAGATAGTACATTAGAAGCAAAGAATTTTCAGGGGAAGAATGGGGCCTGGAAGGTATCAGTAGACTACCAGGAGCCCTCAGGTTTGGCATTGAGACCTTAGGTAGTGACATGGTCTGAAAACCCCATCCTGGAGAATGGGGAGTAGTGAAGGAATTCCAATTCAGACTAGGATCTGCTACAATTTTTTGTCACAAAAAATTTTGCCCTTCATTTTGCATTCATATTGTATTTGTCTTTGGAGAACTTATTGGTTTTCACAAATATTCAGTAATACAAAGAAAAATTCTGCTAACTCCAATCTTCAGACCTGATTATGATGCACACCCTTATTTGAGAGCAGATTTAGAATCACCGGGGCTTCAGGCGACATTGTATGGAAGTGATGCTTGCTGTCACAGACAAGAACATTGCAGCCCCATCACTTAAACAACTTCCTCCTCTAATCTGTTCCTGGAGCAGCCCTTAGTGCTGAACGGCTGCTCTGAGGCAACTTTTCCAGAAGTAACCATCTTTCAAAGGTGATGCTGCCAAAAATGATGCCACTCGCCAAAGCCTCCAAGCACTACAAATTTATACCACTTTCAGGCAGATATGACAGCACCCACAGGGGAGCTGACAGCATCATGAATATCGACTGGAGAAGGGGGAAACTGGAGATGGTTCTTAAGGTTCCAAAACCTAATTGTCTCAGTTATGGGTTTGCAAGACAAAGAACAGAAATGATCTACATCTTATTTTATCTGACCTCCTCCCTAAGTTCAAGAATGATGGGTAGGTCCAGATAAATATTCCAGGTTTCACCCACCTCATTTTGTGTACTGGGTGACTTTAGTTTTACAAAACTAAAACCAGAAGTGGTTTAGATTTCAACCCTATTTTATTCAACAACGTTCAGGTGTATTCAGCTCAATGGTTATTAGCTTGCCCCCTTTCTGACAGTGACAGACACTCACACTTTCCCATCCTCTCTGGACACTCGAGATCCCTGAATTTTTGTAGGCATGGCTGGCCAGTCTTGCATTAAAAAAGAATTTTTAAACAATGCATTCTTCACAAGCAAAGATATTGCTGAGAATCTCCCTCATCAGCAATATGAGTGTATTCTCTAGTCTTTTGGATGTTTGCATTCATCACTGGTGAAGAAAAGAGAAATAAAAATGCAGAGAAAATCAAAGTATTGAAAAGAAAGATACAAAAAGAATCTTGCCTTCCCAATGACTTCTTTGCTGTTTATTACCAGCTTTATTCAAAGAATCTTAAGGACTGCTCTAAAGCCCATTGAAGTCAATGGGAATGTTTTGATTGACCTCAGTGAGCTGCAGATCAGACATCTTTTCAATCTCTGTTGTCAGTACTGACAACGCTATACATGGTGTGATACTTACTATAGATCTAGTTTTAGATCAGCTTTCACTAGTGAATGACATAAACATGGACAAGATATTACAGATTGATGATAGCAATAGTTTGTTTTAATTAGAAGTGATTATTGGCCATTTTAACTCAAAATTCCTAAGAGACTGGAAATTTTAAAAAGCCAAATAATATATTTTATCAAAGATTATGCTTAGTCACCTGGATAATTAATGGTTAAATTTTGAAAAGTGCCTGAGTCCCATTATTAAAGTGAAATTGGAGATTCAATAATATTTACTAAACAAAAGAAACACCTATGAGATGGTACAAATAATAAAATATAAAATAGTAACAAGCCACCTTCTGCACCTGAAGTTTAGTGGTTTTGAATGCAACTTCAGAAAATCCCCATGGCCATTCAGGAGCACAGGGGAAGAATAATGCCACAAAAGATTTAGTGTTTGGATTCAAATAAATATCCAAAGGTTGGTGCCTCATCAGATCGCCTGTGTGAGTGCAACACAACTGGAAATCTCACTAGAAATGGGCTTTCTTGTGAGATTTTTGGCACTTCTTGCTTTTGGGTGGACTTCTTATTTGTGTCATTCTGATTCCAATGAGTAACTGAAAATGGGGAAGAAGAATCTTTCAGAAGCTTAATAAATGTGTTCAGATCAATTTGGCTTTTAAAATGGGTTAATATGTAGGATATGGGAGTCAGTATTTCTTTAAGTACTGTTTTGCCCCATCCCTGATAAAGATGAGGAACGTGGGATCAAAAAGAAATCTGCCAGCAGAGAAAAAAAGCCCTCCAAGCAGACATCATTTTATATGGATACAGGCTGTTTTACATCTTGCCTCTGGATATGTTTTTTATTTCTGGGTGAAATTAGTTCCCTTGCAGAAACAATGACTTATGCACCACTTAAGTCCCATTTTCAAAGCTAGATGGTAGCCTATTCATCAGTTACCTTGGTCCTCCACACACGTCAAATTTCACTCCCTTTGAATAGTTACTAAGGATCCTTACAGTATTTCATAGTAAATTAGTCCTATAGTTATTTTATAAATGTTGTTATGACTTCATGACCAAATACTGGCATCCACACATTCTGAAGAAGGTGTCGAAATACAACACAGCTATGTAACAAAAGCCAATGTACTTCTGTTCTGCATCTCAGTTGAAGAAGGGGTCAAGATTGCTTAAATTATGACCAAAATGATCTAATCACTAAGCCCTAGATAATTTTCTTATCTACTATTTTAGAGATCCCAGATGTAAAAGAATAATTCTTTACAGGCACAGCAGTCTACCTGTGTGGACTTTTAATTGCTTTAAAGAAGACAGAAAAATGTGGTGTCTTCTACTAGTCAGTTTCACTCCCAGTGAGCCACCTTAGTGTGCTGGGCTTGATATATTTTCCTGAGATTTTGAGGTGCCTTTTGCAGTCTGGGCTACTTCACAGTTCCCTCAGCTCAAATTCTCCCTTTTCTATCTTTATAAAAATACTTCAGAAAATCTCTAACAATTTCATAATTTATAAAACAGTAGTTTGAGATGTGCTAAAAATTGAGGCCAATTGCTTACCTTGTCAAAATGCAACAGATCAGTTCCAGCTAAATCATTTTCAGGCAGATTGGCAGGAATTCATGTACTAAGTTACTACCCATACATATTTTTTCTCACTAATAAAAGACACAAACATGTTTGTAATGTTCTTGTATATTATGTTCGGATGTGATATGGCGTAGTACTTTAGTAATTAGTGAACTAAAAAAAGTAACCTTTTCCCATTTCACTTGTTCTTTTTTTCTTCCTCATTTTAAAGTGGGATTCGCTATGCCCTTGCAGAAAATGTTTCCTAAATATTTCAATGATTTTATCTGTTCAATTTTGGGGTGACCAACTTAAGATTTGTTGTTCTTATATAATTTCATCCCATTACATTTAATTATACTCCCCTCTTTGTAATGATCTCAACATCCTCTCTCATTTATGTGTGTATTTATGTACTTTGTATATATATTTGTAAAATGTTAATATCTGGGTTAGCCAATATATTACCATATATTACACACACACACACACAAAAACCACCCAGCAACCAACCCTGCATTAAAAGAATTTTACTTAAGTTACTAAGTAAAAAACACAAAAGTTAGGAAGTTTCAGATTTACAGTTGTCTGTCCAACCTTTTCCTACTGTTTACAAAGGAAAATAATCTAGTATGCAAAAGAATGAATGGAGGGAAATACAATATTTTGAAAAGACTGTAGAGGAATACTATAAAAACAAGATAGAAATGAAATACATTAAAACGGTGTTATTTGAGCAAGTGCCCATCCTTCTGCCGCAAGGCTTCCTAAATTGCCTACATCCCCCGTTTACTTTTATGAAAAGACTTTATTAGAGGGCAATACTTATAAATTACAGCTGAAATACCTAACTCAGTGAAGGCTAACCAGAAGCAGGAAAGATTGCAGCCTTCTGTGAGATATCGAGCATGCATGTCAGAAAAGTGAAAGCCATGCCACATCTGACTGAGCATTGCATGACATGTCTTTCACTTCACTTGCGAGGAATGCCACAAAATAGCTGCACTTCCTTCCAGCCGTTTGTCTAAGCAAATCCTCTTTTCTTGTTTTCTCTCTTGGTTTTTTCTCTCTTGTTTTTTAAATTAATTTTGATGAAACATTTTCTTCAGATTTTGGGGAGTTTTTCAGAACCCCCCTAAAATGATTGTTTTGGTGGGGGAGGGGTCCAGCAAGTGAAAACTGGAAAATATGGGCTCAAAACCAAAGAAGTTTCAGTATTCTGATTGCCAAAAATTGCACTTTTTCAATTAAAACCCAAAATATGGCGTTGACATAAAATTTCTGTTTCAATGAAAGACCCTTACATACAAAAACAGGTTTTGAGGGAAAATTTTCTGCCAGTTCTATGTGTAACCCATTGATTAAGTTGTGAACCTAGAGTTCCCTACTGAATGTTAGAAATGCACATAGCATCTCTGCCTCTGGATTTCATCTGATCTGCAAGCTGTGTAAAGTTTCCTATAGTCTGTTGACTTGTGCCTTTGAAGATGGTCTTATGCAATCCTACCAAAAAATGTTTATTCTGTAAAGATGATTAAAATGTAAATGGAGTCGTACCTACTTGCGATGGGTAGGAAGTTAAGATTTGGGATATAGAGCTCTGATCTCCCCACTTCTATTCAACCACTCCCCCAAGGGATTGTGAAGCACAGATATAGAAAACATCCATATTTGTTCTAAGACATCTGTTAGGGGATGTTAGGATTCTACATATTTGCAATTTAATGTATAGGCTTCTGTGTACCTATCAAATCCATAAATTATTCCACTTTTGATGGAGATGAGTCAAACCAGGATCCTTGAATTTCTCTTCAAATTTCAGAGCTTTATGAGTTCTCAAACTAATGAATTGTTCACAAATAGCACAAATCCCTGGATCCAGCCAAGCCGCACTGTCCACAAAATGTCTCCAACCACATTTATGTTGTCTACTTGTGTGGAAAGATTGGTGACCTGCTAGCTGCCTCCCCAATTTCTTTGACAAGACTTCTCTCCTGTCCAATGTCTTCAGAAGGCTGCCAGGCAGGGCCACTGCCCTCCTAAAATCTTGGTGTATCTTCGCGGAGAGAGGGGTAGCCAATAAGTATCCCTTCTCCCAAACACACATAGTAGAACATTACACAAGAACTGCTGCCTGCTGTGGCCACTCACACTAAGGGTATGTCTTCACTACCCGTCAGGTTGGCGGGTAGCAATTGATCTATTGGGGATTAATTTATTGCATCTCATTTTTAAACACGATAAATCGATCCCCAAAGGTGCTCCCCGTCAACTCTGGAACTCCAGCTTGCCAAGAGGCACAAGCGAAGTCGACAGTGGAGCCCGCTGCCACTGTGAGGATGCCAGGGAAGTCGACCTAAGATGCGCCGACTTCAGCTACGTTATTCACGTAGCTGAAGTTGCATATCGTAGGTCAACCTCCCCATCCCCCGCCTCCAGCGTAGACCAAGCCTTAGAAAAATGGATCAAAATAGCTTCTGTTTAATCATTTGGCACAGCCAGTCAGACAGTTACAACCAAATAGGGTGTGGCTCCTGGGCCAAACCTCAAAAAACCAATCCAGCTCAACATGTGAAAAAGGAATGTAAACACAAGTAAATCACATTTCTAATAGCAAACTGTTTGTGTGCATGTTTGCCATCAGAATTATACAAAGTTTTGCTTTTGTGTTGTGTGTGTATGTGTGTCTGGGGCGGGGGGGTGTCACAAATTTGAAAGCAAGCATTTTAGTTGAAGAATCAGAGGGGTAGCCGTGTTAGTCTGGAATTGCAGAAGTGACAAAGAGTCCTGTGGCACCTTAAAGACTAACTAAAGTATTAGAGCATAAGCTTTCGTGGGCTAATACCCGCTTCATCGGATGCATCCAACGAAGTGGGTATTAGCCCACGAAAGCTTATGCTCTAATACTTTAGTTAGTCTTTAAGGTGCCACAGGACTCTGTCATTTTAGTTCACTGGATGAAAATGTCAGAAGTGCATAAGACCTATAGACTTCAGCTCCTAAGTCACTTCATTGAAGCATGGAAATTTAGGGCTGGAAGGACCACAAGAGGCCATCTAGTCCAGCCCACTTTGCTGACCAAGTATACCTAGCTCAGGAGTCCTAGTTCATGGAGCACTGTCCCTCTCCAGTATGGACTTAGCACCCGATGTGCCTTTGTCTGCTGAAAGAGAGAGGGAAGAGGAATTGACTGGATGCAAGAGGAAGGGGACAGGAGTGGGGATAGAGACAGAATGAAGTGAAGCAGGTGAAGATGGATTCACACTGGCGAGGCGGGGATGCCTTGTATTCTGGGAATGTGCCAGCGGCCACTGTATATCTAGCTGATCCGTGTTGGGTGCTTGTGCAATTTTTGACCCATATGAATATTTTTGTAGCTCATAATATAATTATTATTTCTGATTTGTCACTGTAGTGCTTAGAGGTCCCAACCAAGAATTGTGGCCCCACTGTGCTAGACACTGTACAAACACAAGAGAGAGGCCCCACTTTGAACAGTTTCCACTTTCAGGTACCAATCCTTCAATTCAAGATCAGGGCCTACTCAGGCAAGATGAAAAAAAGCAGGAAAAGAAATGGGGACAAAGAGAGGTATAATGACTTGCCCAGTGTCATACAAGTGGGTCAGCTGGGAAGAGAGCCCAGGTCTCCTAAATCCCAGGTCAGTGTCTTGTCCACTAGACTATACTGCCTGTCACACTTATAAATGTGAAGATATAATATGTGTTCTTATATAAAAGTATTCATGACAGTATAGTTAATATACACTCGTGTAAGTGGTACATATAGACATATGTACACACACATTATATGTGTACCCAATCCCTCTTTCACTTATACAGTCTATGAAATAAAAATTACTTCTTACACTCATGTCGTCAATATCACCCTAACTTTTTACTAGCTTCTATTTTGCTCTAAATCCAATTAAATATACTTAGTTTCAGCTTATTCTTTGTCTAATGACTGTCACAATTTTTTTTTTCTTTTAGAAAAAGGGGTAGACAAAGGATACTATACTGTAGGAGCCAGACTGATCCGGTTAGAGGATAAGGTAAGTGTATGAAAGCTTTTTTTTTTCTCCCCTGACTAATGATATCTGATCTACAGGACTGCAAGATAATATCTTTGCATGATTTACTTTAGAAGTATGGGGCACCATAATAAAGAAAATATCCTAATTTTTGTAAAGGATTTGATGAAGTTGCATACTTATGTTAGCACTTTTAACCATTTAACTGCTGTGAAAACGTGATTTTAGATTTCAAGTAGTAATACTTTAATCTTAAAGGTAGGTCACGTAAGACTGGTAGACAAATACTGCATAGTGAGAAGATGTCTGTCATACTAGAATTAGTATATTAAAGATACTAGAGAGGCCATTATCAGTACTATTTGTAAATAGCAACAGTCAATATCATAGCAGACATTCTCCACTACGGCTTGTTTTAACATTTGAGACAAAGCCTGTCTGTGATCAAAAATATCCACTGGTTATCTGTGTTTCTCCCTCAGGTTGTTCATTTAGTTGTTTCTTTTTTTAATTATGTGAAGGGGGGAAAAAAGCTTTGGCTCTTCTTAATAAATCACTGCACTTTACAAAAATTATGTCAAAATGAAACAAAGGTGAAATTCCACCAGTCACCTAATGTTGAAGGAACATTATCATAACATGGAAATATACAATGCTGTGATCTTGGATTAGTGATTTACCTAGACTTGTAGTTTCTTGGACCTGCGTGTGTTATGTCCTAGAGATAATCTACTTCAGGGGCAAAGGAAACAATATATAGTAGGTCTGGAAATATAGTATATGAAGGGTATCTGTGGCACTACTTCTGTCATTTTGTATGAGAAATAATTCAAACATTGAAAGCACTATTGCCATTCTAAATTGGTGTTATGTATGTATACTTCTGATTCCTCCATGTTATGAAGAAGAGAAATCAGTGTGTCATTACTGCTTCTGCCACTGGTTGAGCCTCAAGGCTTTATTGGTAATGGCTTCAGAAATTTTAATTTGAGATTCTCAGCAGTACCTGGCTGGAAGAGGTAGAATAGTGTAACAGACAGAATACCTTGGAAAGTTCTCCCAGTCAATAACATGCTGTATTGAATAATCAACATTACAGACCTTGTTCTTGTAGCTTAAACATATGCAAGCAAATCAAATTCTAGCCGTTTCCCAGAGGCTTTTATTTTCATCCACTTTGCATCAACATAAAAGCTTTAAGGCAGTAAAATAATGAGGGATTTACATTATCATTTTAAATGTTCATTATAAGCATATATTGCCCATCTATTGCATGGATTTATTTTGGAACTTATTTTGCAGGGTTCTTGGAACAGCTTCTACCCTAGCTCAAAAATTTATGTTAACATTGATCATATATAAATATGATTTAAATATTATTGTTGTGAGCTCAATTTCAGTTTGGGTTTGGGCAAGTCCTAACTAGTTTTCTGATTGATTGATTCTAGCATAGCATTTTAATTTTCCACATATTGTATTGGAACTGCTGATTTCTATCTTTATATTTATTCTCTCCAGAACAATGAAGGGAATAAAATGTATGAAGATAATTTATTAGGTGAACCTGCAAAATGCATGCAGTGTTTCCAGCTTCCTTTATGTACTCAGAACAAACTACAAATACAAAATAAAGGCAAGCAGTGAAGTCTGCCCCACAGTGAAAACTAAATTGTTTGCTTTTTTGATTCAACTTAACTTTCATTCATTGTTCATGACATCAGTCCCATATCAAGAATGTAACTATGGTATGCAAAAAAACAGAAGACAAACCTTTCTTGTTTGCTGGGGGTTTTTAATGAGTGAGTATGTTTGCATCTTTTTTGCACACAAGGCTAAAATATGTATGTTTACATAGTAGGAACAAAGTTAGGCTTCCCAGATATCCCTGTTTTAATGGGACAATAGAAACTACCACATCCTGCTGTCAAACTGCTTCCCCTCAACCGTTTTCCCATATCACACCAATTCTTGTTTTAAATGGTTTTCCCTCTGGTAAGTACTATGTACCCAAATTTGAAACAATTGGCAGTCGGGAAGGGCAAAGCAGTTTTCAGTCTCTTAAGCAGAATAAATGGAGTGGGGCTTGTCTGACGTGAGGCTCCAGCTGGTAATGAAAAATGACCTGCCCCTTGGAACTTGGAAACCTTTGGGATGAGCCCCCACCCCCCTAGAGAAATTGTTTTAACATGCAGTCATCCGAGGCAGACATGGCAGCCTCCCAATCCAGTGACACGTCTGATAAAATGACACACTTTTGAACAAAGGCTAATTGGTTTAGATTGATAAAAATGCAGCTATGGATTTTTATTTTTTATCCAATTAAAATTTTGTCTCAGTAAGCAGTTAACATGTTTCTGCTCCAGACTGATCTTTCCCACCAGCATTTTCTAGTAGGCTGCTTTTACCTTCATGTACAAAGGGAGATTATACGTAATTCACCCATTCAGAGGGGTGTGCATTGTTCTACATAGCTCCATAGTAATTGTCTGTTTATAATGTTTCAGAGAGAAATGAGGTATTTTTTCATGCTGAGGATGGACTTTTAGTGTCTTTAGTTTAAAGGTTACTTATTGTTTTGGTTTAAGCTTCTCAAGCTGCCAAGTACAGGACATAATTTAGGACAAAGACCCCAAAAAGGTGAATAAGTCACAGCAGTGCAAGAAGCTTTCAATGATCCAGAAAAAATGGGTTCTTTTTCTTTAACATGAACGGCAGTGCTGTAACCTCAGGTTTAATCACCATCAGTACTTCTGAAGTAATCTTACAGTAATAAAAGTGTGATAAGAACAGGTTTGTGCAGGATGAAATAATGTGTGTTTACAGTGAAGGAGAGTTAACGTACACTTGTATAACAGTTTTAAACACTCAAAGCCTAGTGGGAGAGGGATAAAACACATGGTGGCAATTTCCAGCCAATATGTAAAAACCCTTTTGGCAACATTAATGCTATGTAAGGCTTTACTCCTTCATTAACATGGCATGTTGCATAGTATAAATTTACCAGAACACTTTTCAACCTGCTCTTCTCAAAGTAGGTTATAAAAGGTTTATTTTGTTGTGGTCAGCATAATAGCCTATTGTGGTGCTTTTTCATAACACAGACATGTGAACAAGAATAGGAATGGGGCTGCTTTCTCAATAATATGTGCCAATGATATGTGCCATTTGGCCGACCCTTCCTTTAGTTCAATGGCGGGGTTTAATTTTAAATTGTGGCATGTAGCCATTGACAGATTCTTTTGAAATGCATTAAGAGGGAGATCATTTTCAAGATGATGTTCTACATCATCTTTAGAGTCTCTTTAAAATTGTAAACTAATGGCTCTTTATGATGAAATGAGTACTATATCTTTTTTCCCCAAAAAAATTAGAAACCAAAATTTCGATGTACTGTGTCAAACTGCCCAGCAACCTATAAATAAAAACAGGAGAGAAAAGAATCTACAAATGAAAGATTAAAAGGGACAGCTGTGTTGTCTTTGAAAAAGAAATCTATTAGGTATTTTTATAATTATATGGCAGTCTTCTTTATGTGATATTTACATTTGTGATTTACATCCATATTACCATAACTATTTCCATGCTTACAGACAACATGTGATAATGGTAGGAGCCAAAAACAACCATTTGGTAGCATTTAAAAAAATGCAGAAATGCTCAGAGAAAGCAGGGCAGTAAAGCTGAACCCATCTGAGTAATGTGAGCCAGAACAAAAGCCTGGTCCAAAATAAACAAATGATGGGGTTGGATTGTGGTGGTAAAGTCTGTCTTTATCAATTTAAACAATAATTCCAAACTTGGGAGTAAAATGATGGGCTCTGTGGAGAGTGGCTTCTGTGCATCCTCCTTTTGGGTAACAATAGTGAGATTGATGTTCAGTGAATCTGATTCCTGCTGTAATTACATCAGGAGTCATTAAATAGTCATCATCACATTGTTTATCATGGTGGCGTCTGCAAGCACCACCGAAGTTAAAGGTCTGTCAGTATTTCCATTATAAACCCTTAATTTGTGGGTGAGAAGGAAGGGCATAATTCAGCTGTTTTAAAAAAATTGAAGTTGAAAATTAGTGTACAATGAGTCAATTAAAAATCTGTTTGTGAGGATTCAAGAATACATTACAAATAAAGCCATCAAATAAGTTAAGATTTTGGAGGGGAAGGACAACTGTGGAGTTAGGTTGGGGGTGGGGTTTTTTGTTTGTTGTTCTTGGGGTTGTGGTTTGGTTGGTTGTTTTTTTTCCCCCACCCTTGTTGCTTATACATTTATTCACATTTTATGATGAAACTTTTTAGCAACTGATTTGTAAGATGAGTTTTGGTTTTGGTGTTTCAGAGAAACCAAAATAACTTAAACATTTAGGCTGATGATGATATGTGTGTGTCCACAGTGAATGCAGTTAAACATACACCCATTGTGCTGTTAGATCTCTAATGGAGAATGAGTAACATTGTCTATACATAGTGTGATGGGGCAAGGCCAGATGGCTATAGGAATGTGCTAAGGAGCAGATATGTTAGTCTCAGGCTAAACAAATCCCTGGTACCATTGGAACCTTCTAGAAAGCAGTAGAAATAGCTAGCCTGATTGGGATACCTGAAGCCAATCAGGGACTGGCCAGTCAGGGACTGGGATCAGTTAAAAATCTCCCAGTTAGTCAGGTGGGTGTGGATGTCAGGAGCTGTGGGAGGAAGTTGTGCTGTTGGTGAGACTGAGTGGTAGACACCATATCATATGCAAGGAAGGAGGCCCTGAGGTAAGGGTGAAGTGGAGTTCGAAGAAGTGGGGTCTGCTGTGGGGACGTAGCCTAGAGAATTGTATTGGGTTTTGTGTCTAAAAGGTCAGCCATCTTAGCTGATACTATTAGGGTCCCTCGGCTGGAGCCCAGAGTAGAGGGTGGGTCCAGGCTCCCCACTTTTTCTACCTCCCCTAAATAATCACTGAAATTAGGAGACAACGGAGACTATGCCAGGAAGGATAGCTTCTCCTCACTGGCTTATGGTGAAAATGGCTCAATAGGCTGTGACCTTGCCTCTAGAGAGAGAAGGGCTACATGGAGGTCCACAGTGAGTCTCTGAGGCTAGTGAAATCTACCAGGAAACGCAGGATCCACGAAGATAAGGACAGAGCTTTGTCACAGTAGTCTTAACATGTGCTGCATTTGGTCCAAGGAGACCGTCTGAGAGATTTTGTGACTATGTATTAAGAGACTGCCACTAAAGTGGGCCAAATTCTACTTTTATTTACACCAGTGTAAATCCAGAGTAGATCCTTTAACCTGATAGCATGAAGTAATTTGACTATTGTTTTAAACTAGTGCCTAATTTGAAAAAAGAAATCAGCCAAATTTGGCTCGTTTACTTCAGTGAAGTTGTTCTGGATTTACACTGGTGTAAATTACAGTAAATTTGGCATAAGGATTTAAACCTAAGACAACAGGGTTCCCAGTTCTGCTCTCAGTCCCTGTCGAATCCCATTCAGTTAATTGGGTTTGCACATGATGTAAGCAAAGGCAGAATGATGCCCCACATTTTCAATATTAAGGCTTAACAGAATTCTGTTTTCACTCCACTCTACAAAAGTATTGCAGGCATTCTGGTGGTAAGTGTAAACTGGTTTTCCACGTATGCTGTAGTACTTAAGCCCCACAGAACAGGTTAAGGACAGAACTTTAACCTGAGCTCTAACTCGTGCTGATTTGATAAACTGGATCCTCAGCAGTATTTAAATTGCCTGCTTTTCCAGGTGACTTCTCAGTGCAAAGATCACTGTGGCAGCCTAACCTTATTTTTGATAGCTCAAAAGGGTGATTTTCAATGCTACAAAAACATTCACTGATCAACTTTGTTTGCCCATCCCTTAGTAGGGCATGGCAAAAATACAGCTCACTACAAAATTAATTCTGAAAATACTGTGCGTAGAATTAAAACACCTGAGTATTTTAACTCATTTGATTTCTGAGATTGCTGTACACCATGTAGATCATGAAGTCTGATTGTATAGTTCCTTTAAGAGAATTTTGTTAGTTTGAAACTTTGTGATCGAGGAAGGTTTGCTGTTTTTATACCCTCAAAGGATTTTTGGGAATAAATATCACTTTATTAAACTAGTGTAAATCCAGGATAACTCTATATTGACTTCAGAGGACCTAATTAATATTGATAATAGAGTAACAAACAAGAATTTGGCCCAGATTAGCCAATAAACAAGTTTAGAGAGAGACCACTGTCAAGCTGCTTGTAAAACATTTCTGATCCCGACAACCAATGTTTGAAAGTAGGGACAAAGGTAAGAGTCTACGCTGATAAGTACTTTGAAGCAAAAGGAAGGAATGTAGATACATAATATTTTAGAGTGTACAGTTGAACTAATCAAACTTAAGTCCTTCCCTTAAGCTCCTGTTGTGGAGCTTTATTAATGGATCAGTGTGAGGTATTCTTTCTACACCACAGTAATTTGTATCTCCATGAAGATTCCCCCAAAATAAACATCAGCATGGGAACCATATGAGCTCTTTCTGAGTTCTATCATAAAAACTGGACAAGAATGGAATCGTCATGGCTAGTTTTGAGAATTATGGGCCTAATCCAAAGCATAGTGAAGTCAGTGGAAGTCTGTCCTTGGGATTTTGATCAGCCCCCACCTCCCCCCTTTTTGTTTAAAGGGAGGGTAAAGGAAAGGGCTTGATATTGTGAATGTTTATCAGAAGAACATTAGCGCACCATAAATCAAAAGTTTAATAATTTAGGAGTGCTGTAAATCATTGTGTCTGTTCCCCTGTGGCTGTATTGTCTGTTGATTAAGGTCCAGGCATAATTAGTTTGATCCCATTTACAGCAGTCTCAATGATTGCTGTGATTAGACAGACAGCATAATCTAATTGCTTTTCTTCTATCTTGGTTTAAAGTGTTTCAGTGGAACCTTTTTTCTTCAAAAAACCTATTAATCTTGCTCAAGATGTCCTTTGGCATAAAATGGGGGCTTATTCAGTATATACTTGCTTAGGTCATCAAACTAAGTAAGATAAATGTACCTTTCATTTCATGGAAATCAGTGAGAGATACCTGAAGAAGATATGTTCCATATTAGCTGTCATTGACAAAATTGCACAAAATTACTATAGACATTGTGAAAGATAGGAATAATTAAATGGTTTTAGAGCTGTTTATAAATAATAGAGCCCTGGGGGAATGAAATCTTTCCTGCTCATCATTTGTTTAGGATAGCTAATTCTAATCCATATTGAAGGGTCTGAACTGATTAACCAAGGAGAGAGCCTACTGTCCTACTGAGTAGCCTTGGGAAATTGTACAGACTCTGATTTCTTCATATTTCAGTTTAGTTTCTGAGCAAATCTGATGCTTCTGAAAGTGAGATTTTAAATATATAATAATACTACAAAATGCAATGCAGACTTAGTCACCCACCCAACATCTCTGGCACTGTGCCAAGCTTGGTTTGTAGCACTCCCTGCCATTCAAGCCATGATCTTCAATGCATGTTACCAGTTATGCTGAATGTGCTCAAATGTACACCCAAATAAAGCCCAAATTTCTTACAGTTAACATGAAATTACCAATGAAGGCTACTGGTGATAGCATTCTACACCCTGTCTGTAGTAACTGATTATGATAGCAGTCAAGTATTTTAATCAAATGCTGAGGGTCAGATTGTAACTAGCTTTTACATGGCCATGCAGTACAGAGAGGGACTAAGGACCCTACTCTGCCCTTAATGAAGCCCACATATGAGCCAGCCTGAATTTCAACCCTATGTACAAGGTGCATGAGGAGTAGTTGGAACAACAATTCTGACGCTAGCTCCCTACCATTGTGATACAGTTCTGCTGACTTAGCTCTTGGGAGGAGCATGCTGCACTGCCTACAGGTGTAGCAGAGTGCTTTCTCCCTATCACAAATGGGGAGCTCCAAGAAGTAGAGGGTAAGTCTACACTGTGAACTGGAAAGGTGCACTTTGCTGCTAGCATGCATAAAATAGCTATGTAACCATGGCAGCATGAGCAGTGGGAGGGCCTGGTGGGCTACCCCAGTGCTCCCATCTGAAACCCAAGGCATGTATTCAGGTTAACTAGCCTCTCCCATCACTTATGCCACTACAGCTGCACTGCCATGGGTTTAGTGAGTGTGTGCTGGATGGTGGTGGTGGTTGCCTGTGATATATAGGAAGTCAGACTAGATGATCTGGTGGTCCCTTCTGGCCTTAAGCTCTGACTCAATTTTTAGCACGCTGGCTCAGTCAAGGCTAGCACAGGTGTATCTACTTCACTGGTAAATTGCACCTCCAGGTCAAGTGCAGAGACACAGGGTTTCTGAATGGAGCAGCGCAGCTCCACACCACCTTTGCTGCTACTTATTTAATACTATTATTGTTACTAGAGCCGGGCGGAAAGTTATTTTCCTATCCCATGAGAATTTTTGAGATTTTTTAAAAAAAATCCTATCTCCGTCAGGGAAAAAGTCAAGATCTTGAACATTATTGCAAAACAAAAATGTACCAAAAGAAAAGAAAACTGAGAGGACATCAATTGAAATATCTTGTTTAAACAATTTTTAATGTTTCATTTAGATTTATTTTTTTATATATATTTTAGCTTTATTATAAATTAACTTACATTTCAAAATGAAAAGTTGTTTCAGCTTGAAAAATGGAAGTTTTTTGTCCTGAAAAATTTTTGAATGACAATTTTGAAACATACTTTTAAAATTTATTCAAAATTGGAAATTTCTTGAAACTAATCCTATCCCACCAACTGTTTCAATTTTGATAAATTGGCATTTTCAAAAAAAAATAATCAAAAAATTCTTGAGTGGCTCTAATTATTATGTATTCTTATTAAGTAATTTAACTCATAGAATTATTTCAAAAAATATTAATTTTACATTATTGGTAATTATTTAGGGCTGCATCCTGCAAGTGCTCCTCCTAAAACTGGTTGGAATTGTTCCAAAAAAAGTTTTTTCCTTCAGAAGGTAACAGTTCATCTAAAACTAAATGATTAGCGGAAATATGTCACCTGCTACAAAAAAATCATTTTGAAACAAAAATTGAATATACATGTTTCAATTTTCCATTTTGAAACCCTTTTAGAAAGCTGAAATCAGAATGAAATATTTTGATTTTGTCCAAGAGAAATGTTTTGATTGAACCAAAATGAATTTATTTGTTTTATTTATGTCGGTTTGTAGGAAATTTTGATCCCACCCCTTGTTGTGGAGTAGAAGATATTTTGAAATTGCATAACTCTTTCCTGAACAAAAAAAGTCTGGTTCTTGCACAGCTCTAGCTTCACGCATGGAAATCCTTTCAAAATTGTGGCCTCTCTGCACAGAGCACTTTCAGGATCAGTAATTAAAATGACAACGTTTGCTTATTTATTTGAGGACCAGATTTTTAAAGCATTGGTCTCTCATTGCACCAGCTGCAAGAAGTATAATTGAAAAATCCACATTTTAATTAAATAGTTATTTGTACTTGTAGTTGAATTTGTGCATTTTTTTGCAAGTACATTTTAGGGTGTACCTTTTTGGAATTAGTCCCTGAATGTCTGTAATGGATTTTATTATTATTAACTGTAGCTGCGTAGATACATTGTGACAAACAGTACAGGAAATATGGTTGTGCAGTACATGTTAGAAAATTACTTAACCTTATAAAAAGAGTTTTGAACAGGAGTTCTGTGATGGTCCACTCCAAAGTATATACAGTATCTTGGGTGGAAAATGGTCACCTAGTTTAAGAATTAATCTCCATGTTCTTATATGATCATGTTATAACATCTGGAGCAACGAAGGCAAAAAGATAAAGTGTTGTGAAGAACCTTAGAAGCACTGTCCTCAGTATTCACGTAAGTAGGACAAAATGGTGACACAGAAAGAGAGTAAATCATTACAGTATATTCTCAGTAATGTAATTTTGTTTCTACTGGCAAATAACATAATCATGTTTTTACTCTGTTAGAAGCCATTTTTAAGGTACTGTGGGCTGGGATATACTAGTCTTCCCTGGGTTGTTCGACGTCTGTTAAACATTCAGCAGCCTGAGGACTAAAGAATGAGGTGGCATAAGATACATTATGTATCTTTTCATTTGTTGTCTAGCACTTAATACAGTCCTTGATTGGACCCTTTGGCAACACCACAATACCTAATAAAACATATTCGACCAGTATTATCCTGCATATAGTGATTTAACCCATACTTAGCTGGTTTTTGTCATTCTCAGTTAATATCTTACCACAGATGAAATTGCACTCCTGTAGAATAATAATGCTGTTGTAAGGACTGAAAGTGAGGAAGGCTGGCCCAATGGTCAGGCCACTAACCTCAGACTAGAGAAACCTAGATTCAAATTCCTTGCTTTGCCACAGCCTTCCTAGGTGAACCCTGAACAAGTCACATACTCTGTCTGTGCTTTGGATCTCCATGTGTAAAATAGGGATAATAGCACTTCTGACCCGGACAAGGGAGCTGAGGATAGACACATTAAATATTCTAAAACCCAATAAAAGGCACCACTTAAGTCCCTTAGACAGAAGTGAAAGCATTTTTCATGTGAGATTTCAGATACTAAAACAAAGCTTTTAAGTATCCAGTGCATCTCTGTAGACTCACTCCTCCCCAGGCCTCTCTCACAATCTTTGTTTTCATTTTAAATGCCTTTCTGAGCTCTACCTGTGAACTGATTGCTGGAGTTTTCGATTTCTTGAATCTCAGGAGCAGAGTCTCTGCAGCTGGGTTTGAAGTTGTAAAGTTTAAACATGCTGCCTTGCCACAAAATGGTAACTGCAATCTGACAGTTCAATAGGAAACTGCCCGTGTCCTGCTGTTTGTCCTATGGGTCTAGCATACTTCACAAACAATGGCCTTGTATCATGTAGATGAAGTAATCCCCTCTAAAAATGTGCTGACTGGATGGGCTAGTGTTTAAGATACAGTACGCAGTACTGAACTGGCATCCTCCTGTTTGCTTAAAAGACCTGTAGTCCATCATTAAAATACACCCTATGGAACAAACCAGTGGTTAGAGTTCTGGTATTTCTAAAACCTACAATTGCAAATGCTGCAAGTAGTCCTGTCGCATTTTCTTTTGTGACAATGTATTGACAAAAATAAGACATTGGAAATGACATTAAAGTGGTCTGGTTTCACAGGAAGCAAAGAGAATAGCATTGTAAAATAGTTGTTTGTATGTGAGTACATAAAGAAAAAAAAAGTAGGTTTCCTAAAAGATCCCATGAAAAATATGAGTCGGTTCAGGGGCAGCGCTCTCTACTACCTTTTTTAAGATAAGGTTAAATAACTGGTCAGATATCCCATTCCTGGTGCCTTCCTGGGTCAGAATGTGGCTGATAGCACTGCTCTACAGCCAAAATGCTTCTGAAATAAATGTAGTCAAACTTTACTAATTCTGGGTCACTGAGAAAGAAAATGATGCTTAAAATTGTTGATTGGCTCTAGTTTTCAAGATATGCTATTGGGTCAGTATATACGACCCTTGACATGGGAATGGCAGAGGATAAGTGAGTTATAAAGGGAAGGGATCTCAATTTAAACCAGAAATGACTAAAATACATCTTTGACTGGATCTATGAATAAATCTATGACTGGGTTTGGACAGTACTTGCTTTTTAGGCAAAACAATGAATGATGCAATTTGAAGCTGGTATTGCGTCATACATGATATGAATTGCATCATGTCATTCCTAGAAGTCATGGATGATACAATCACAACGAAGCTTACATCACTCTGCTGAACAAATTGCCCTATATCAGCTCTAGAAATCATACAGTGTCATGCTCTCTTATTTGTCAGTGTTTGATTTTGCAAAGGGACACATTTCTGTTTAGCCAAAGTGAGCAGAGATGCCTCGTACTTGTGTGAACAGTGCAGATAACTTCTGGTATGTTTGTGGTGAAGTGACTTTTGCATCACAAAAGCGCAGTATAACCACTATGGTTAAGAAAGCCTATCACCTTTATTTTGGCTGCAAAATTGGAGATCAGGACAAGAGGTGGGCCCCACACATATGCTGCAACACTTGTGCAACAAATCTTCGCCAGTGGTTGAACAGGAAAAGGAAATCTATGCCTTTTGCAGTGCCAGTGATTTGGAGAGAGCCAACAGATCATAGCAGCAATTGTTACTTCTGCATGGTGCCTCCAGATGGGAAAGGTGTGTCAAAGAAGAAAAAGTGGACTGTGCATTATCCAAACATTCCATCAGCTATACGCCCAATACCCCACGGAGAAGGACTGCCGGTTCCTGATGCACCAGAATCATTCTCACTTGAGTCAGACGAGGAAGAGGAAGAGGAGGAAACTTCTGGTCCTGAACCATCAATGTCACAGGACCCACATTTTCTCCCATCCTCCTCCTCTGAACCACACCTCATAACACAAGCTGAACTGAATGACCTTGTCAGGGATTTGGAACTACCCAAGAGTAAGGCAGAGCTGTTGGGCTCCAGACTACAGCAGTGGAATCTCCTGGCAGGTGATGTTGGGGTTTCCATGTTCCGTGACCGTCAAAAGGATCTTGTCCCATTCTTCTTCATGGAAGGTGATCTTGTAGCCTGCAACAACATGGATGGTGTGATGGCAGCCCTCAACATCGTTCACGATCCAGATGAGTGGAGACTCTTCATTGATTCATCGAAGACGAGTCTTAAAGCTGTTTTGCTGCATAATGGCAATGTTTTGCCATCAATTCCAGTTGGTCATACAGTCCATATGAAGGAAACCTATGACAACATGAAACAACTTTTGAGGTGCATAAAGTATGACCAACATCAGTGGCAGCTTTGTGGCGATTTGAAGGTTGTTGCTCTCTTGCTTGGTCTGCAGACTGGATACACAAAGTACTGCTGTTTTCTCTGCGAATGGGATAGTCGTGCAAGAGATTCCCACTACATCAAGAAAGATTGGCCACTTCGACAGTCATTGGAGCCTGGGAGGAAAAGTGTTCAGTATCCACCACTTGTTGAATCAAGGAACCACCCTTACACATCAAGCTGGGTCTGATGAAGAACTTTGTCAAGGCCATTGACAAAACACAAGCAGCTTTCAAGTACCTCCGTGGAAAATTTCCAAGGTTAAGTGAAGCTAAGATAAAGGAAGGTGTCTTTGTTGGTCCTCAGATTCGTGAACTTCTTCGAGATGATGCATTTGACCATGCACTGCGTGGCAAGGAAAAGACGGCATGGAAAGCCTTCCAGTCAGTGGCAATACATTTTTTCGGAAACAACAAGGCAGACAACTACAGGTTGTTGGTGGAAAACCTCCTCAAGGCATACAAAAGCCTTGGTTGCAACATGTCACTAAAGATACATTTTTTGCACTCTCATCTAGATTTTTTTTCCACCGAACTGCGGAGCAGTGATCGATGAGCATGGTGAGCGATTTCACCAGGACATTGCAACAATGGAGAAACGCTATCAGAGCACATGGAGCCAATCAATGCTTGCAAACTATTGCTGGACAGTGACAAGAGATGCTCCATTTAATGAATACAAGAGACAAGCCAAGAAGCGCCGAGTAGACACTGAATAGGACTAAACTATGTACATAATAGTTTTTTGCCTTTTGTTTCATAATACATTTTATTTATATAACCCTTTTGCTGATTTTTAAAGTATTACATAAACAGGGCAGGTGAAATATTATCATGTAAAGCAACCATAAACACATGAAAAGACCTAGGTGTACATTTTATTATTAAAACTCTACTATCTGCACAATATACCTAGACATAAAATGTAAAAACTTAAATATCTTAGAAACAGTAGCCAATCAGTTGTTTTAATTGTCATATTTGAATTCAGCACATCGAAATACATAATAAATATCACATTATATCTCTGAAGCAGACGACTTCTAAAAAATTGTAGACCAGTGTAGTCTGTTCTTCTCTTTAAGAGTAGAAAGTACAGTGTGTCAATTCTCAGAACTTTTCACAAATCTCACAAGAGTCTGTGTTTTTTTTAAAGATCTGGCTCCTGGAGACAAGTAATTATGTGAGAATCCGTAAAATAGTAGATTTCCATCCCTCATTGCAGAAAAAATGCTTGAAATCATAAACCCTAAAGTCTCAAAAACCAGCAAGCAAATAAAAAGAACCCCAAATATATTATTTTTTAATCTCATTATTTTAAAAAACAAAGCTAATGATTTTTTTTCTCTAATGTGCTTTTAGTAGATGGGATTGTCAGTACTGGTAATAGAACTGTGAGGAGAAACCCACAATTTTTGTGCCGTGGAATTTGATGTGAAAAATGTTGTCATTGTGAGTTGTGCAGTTTCGTATGCCCTAAATTTCCCTTCATTCACAAATGTTCACTTCTGTTTATTGTCATAGCTATCTCTGTTCAAAACCTGCGCCAGGTTTCTTCCATTTTAACTTGGTCATCAGCCTGGTTTTGCTTGAAAAAAAAATGTATTTCTTGCCAAAAATATTCTACAAAATTGGGCTCATTTTTGTGTTTGCAACAAAATGTGAAAAAATGTCAAGTATAGTAGTTTAGCATTTTTAATGTCTGTTTCATACATCTGTTTTTTTTGGGGTGGGGAGCACTATTATTTCTACAGATTAGCCATGCTTCCGGGCTACTTAATAAGTGACACTGATGGGATCTATAGCAAGTCATGTCATGTCCTCTTCTATACCAGAAAGCTATAGCTCGCAGCCTGATTAATGAGATAGTGTGAGGGTGGAGAGGCGTGTACATATGCAGAGGTGGGAATAACAAGGTGACAATGCTCTGGCCTTTGATAAGGATCAAGCAAAATTTCTGTTATCGTACTCTGAAATACAAATAATATAGGCATGGACCTGATCTTTTTCTGTGTCTCTCCTGTATGTTGTCCTATAAATAACAGAGTAAATTGCAGAGGGATATTGTAATGCTGTACCAAAGCAAAATCCTGAAGGAAAAGATCATTTTTCTTGTAGTTTTTCCAGCACAGAGATAGCAGATGGTCTGATGGGTGAGCTGTCCATTTTCTGAAGAGAGAGAGAACACAGTTCTTCAGCAGGCATGGTAATTAAAGAACCCATATCCCCTTTTTCAAGAGTGGGGTCTTTAGCCATGGCAACATCCAGTGTAGGGTGACTACATTCTTGTCTACATCTCTTCTGCAGTTGTCCCTGTCATGAACTATTGATTTGAAGTCCTGAACATTTCACACAAGGAATGACTGCACATATAAAAGTGTTGCCAAGTCTCATGATATTATCATGAGTCTTGCAACACAACATTTGATTTACAGCAGGGGTGGGCAAACTTTTTGGCCCGAGGGCAACACGGGGCTTCACAATTGTGCAGAGGGCTGGGTAGGGAAGGCCCCGCCCCCTATCCGACCCCCACCCACTTCCCGCCCCCTGACTACTCCCCTCAGAACCCTGACCTGTCCAAACCCCCCTTCCTTGTCCCCTGATCGCCCCCCAGAGACCCACCCCACTCTAATTGCCCCCCAGAACCCCACCCCCATCTAGCCCCCCTGATATCTGTTCCCTGACTACCCCCGCCCTCGACCCCCCACACCCTAACCACCACCCTGGCCCCCACCACCTAAGACACCCCCCCAACTGGCTTACCTGCTCAGCCGGGCGTGGGGCCCCACGGCTCACAGCGCTCCACCCAGCCCCGCGTCTTGCTGGGCTCTGCCCGGCACCCCAGGCCGGTGCAGGGAGCGCGGAGCCCTGCAGCTTGCCGCGGTCGGCCAGGAACCCCGGGCCAGGAGCGCAGGGCCCCGTGGCTTGCCGCGGTCGGCCTGGCACCCCAGCTTGGGGCCCCGTGGCAAGAAGCGCTTGGCCTGGCCCCCGGCTTGGAGAGCGGGGCGGCGGGGCTTTCCGCTCTGGGCCCGGCCCCACGGCCGGGAATACGGGGCTTGCGGCGCTCAGCCCAGCCCCCCAGCAGGGAGCGCGAGGCCGCGCGGCTTGCCGCGCTTGGCCTGGACCCCCCGCCGGGAGCGTGGGGCCGCACAGCTTGCCGCGCTCGGCCCAGGGCTGAGAGGGTGGGGCCACTGGCCCCTGCCCCCCACCCAAGCTCATGGACCAGATGAAAATGGCCGGCGGGCCACACGTGGCCCGCAGGCCATAGTTTGCCCACGTCTGATTTACAGGCATGTTGTGTCTTGTGCAAGAGTTCTGTTCCATGGTTACCACGTATAGCGGAAACCGCGTATAGCCAGAACACATTCACTTCAATGGGAGGTGAAATCACACCCCCTACAGGAAATTTTTTTAAAAAAAAAAATTCCTGTTTTTTTTTTCTTTGCGTACCATGTAAAGCTGAAATTGTGTATGTTAAATATGCCTAAGACACGACATGCCTGTACTTAAAGCCCCAGCTCCTGGAATCAAGTAAATTCTTGAGACTCTTACTTTCTTTTTTGCTTTGTTTTGTTTCTTTTGTTTGTTTTAAATGAAGAGTAAGTTTCCAATCCTTCTGGTTTGCAGGCAAGTTAGAAAACTTGACCACTAAAGGCTCAAAAACCAGAAAGTAAATAAAATGAACCCAGAATGTTGTTGTTAAAAAAACACTCTTGATTTTTTTAAGCAAATCGCATGATATTTTGGGGCCTGACTTGTGATTGGTGCTACTGCCTATGTAGTATATGTAATAACTCTCCAGTAAAAAGCTCGGGCATTATAGTGTCTTTAGATTATTCAATGGATTTGTATTATTTTAAACTGAAACACATTTTATCCCCAGAGTATTTTCAGGCTGGTATTTTTTTGCTTAAATAAAAAGATGTACATTTAAATACTTTTCTTATCAAGGTTGGGCCAGTGTAATCCCCTGCTCATAGGCCACCCTGATTATATTCAATGTAGAATGAAGCAGCAGTCCATATTCATACTCAACCTTATTTTAAAATTCCTTAGCACAAAGTTGCATATTAATGTAAGTTTTATTACTAAATTTCAAGGTATCTAGTGGCTGCAGCCTATAGATGCTGTACAAAACTTGTCACCATATGTACCACAGATGGCAGCCAGTTTTGTCTGTCAAAGACTAAAACTAGTCTTTGAAAAGGAAGACCCGTCGAATTAAGTAGGCACCATGAGTGTAGCACTAACTTCTTGGTTCTTTTTGCAGTCCCCAGTCAGCCTCATCATTTCAAATTAAACAGAAAAAAATATTTATTTTCTGTTGCTTTATGATTGATTTTAAAATTGTAATAATGTAAAAGTAGGATTGTTTTTTGATGAATGCCCGCAAATGGGATACAGAAGATCCTGATTCTATTCCTAGCAAGGCCACTCACCTTCTGTATGAATTTGAGCAAGTCACTACGGACCTAATTTTGAATGAGCAGAAGCCCAGGACTCTGTCCAAAAGGTATACTCAATTGCATACCTAATTTGTGATCATAATTTCCTTGGTTACATGTGCAAATTGGATATCTATGTTTTAAAATGCATGACTAACAGTCCATTTGTGCATGACATTACTTGATTTGCAAGCAGTATTGCACAGACCTCTTCTGTATGAGCTTGAAAGCTTGTCTCTCTCCAACAGAGGTTGGTCTGATAAAAGATATTACCTCACCTCCCTTGTCTCTGTAATTACTTCTCCTGCCTTGTCTCTCTAATTACCAATTTGCACATGCATCTTTAGTAATTGTGTACATGAATTAAGCATGCAATTATATGTATATTTTTTCAAGTGTTTCTGGAATCTGTTGTCAGCTTTTTATGTCTCTGTGCCCCTTTACTCATGTGTAATTTGGAGATTATGCCTACTAGGGTATTGTGAGAGTATATTAATTAATTCTATAAAGTGCTCAAATCCTGAGATAGAAGACACTATAGAAATGCAAAGTAATAGTAGTAGTTGTTGTTATTTATTATTTGTTGTTAAGCACCCTATGGAACCCCAAACACTTTTATGTAAACACATGTTGATTTTGATATAGTAATATACAGTAAAATATCAGTAACAATAATTGTTTAGATGTTGACAGCAGTATTTATTTTCAAGCCCTGTAACAGGATGACATGCAATGTATGTAGAATGTGGGAACATTCCTGGAGTCCCGTTGAAGTTTTATCTGAGTTTGGATTGTAGTAACAACTCTGTGTCCCCCTCACATGCAGCAATATCTAGCACTACAATCTGTAGTAGCATGTACAGAATATAGTATTCCATATCCTGCTGTTTGATTTCCTTCCCTGGCTTGGATGGCAAAAATAAACTACTTATATTTGGAAGGTAATTTTCTATCCCAAAATATATTCCCTATATTTACTTAAATTTACTAGGTGGTTTTGTAGCCTGACCATAGCTCAGACCAACTGGAGTTCTGATTATGTCATTCAGCAGAAAACTCCCTTGTGTGGAGAGGGTTTTTCTTCTTCTTCTTTTTTCCATAAAGCCATAAATATACACGAATGTCACAAAACAGAAGTAAAGCCAGCAAACTTCATATTTTGAGAAACGAAAACTGGATATACTTCTTAGAATTTCTCTGTAATGAGGTCATGTATGTCAGAGCAGGAAATGTACAAAATAACATGGGACAGGAAAATTGAGACTCTGTAAAATACTCCAACAAATTTGGTGCATTCATTACTCCCTTAATATGCCTCCAGTGTAATCTATAGAGCCCACAAAAGACCACATTCTGTTTATGTATGTACAAAGTTCTATATATCTAACATGCATAATAGTAGCAATTTTACTAGTGGGAAAAGATTGTTGTAGGCCTTTTATACAGCATATAAGTTTATGTATAATGAGTCCACTTACGAGAATGCTGAACCATGAAAAGCTGTTAAAAATGTCAGGGTTATACTAATTTAGTATTAAAAGGGGAAAGTTCATTTTAAGTTATAGCTCCAAAAATTTCACTACTCATTCATGATTTTTATTTATTTATTTATTTGTGAATGTATAATTGGCTGCCTCCAAAAATGTCACAGTAGGAGGGAAAAAAGTTCATTTTCCTTGGCTTGTGCACTGTTGCTATTCCTGTGTTCATTTGACTTGGCTCAGGAAATGAAATGCTACAGTCTGAAATAACTTTTTATATGTTGACATGTGCATTTAACTAGAATAAGCAAGCAGAGTGGACTAAGTTGGATTCAGCGACTAACAAAATATATCTTGTATTACACCTTTTAATACATCTGACTACATTTACGATTATTTGTTCATTTTTAATTTTAGAAAGTCTGTGCATCCACCTATAAGAGATATGCAGCACAGTCTCACAAAGTCTCACAGAAAGACATTAGAGCATAGATGATGATACATTTTAAAAAAAATCAGATTCTTGATATATATTTGAGATTTTATATATTGAAAATATAAAGCCAGACCTGATAGAGCTGTGTGGAGCCTGAAAGCTTCTATCTTTCATCAATAGACGTTGGTCCATTATCAGATATTACCTCACTCACCTTTTATATCCTGCTGCCAACACAACTACAAGAACATTGCACACAAGAAAAACTAAAGTGAAGTTACCAACGGCAAAGGTGTCTCAGCTCCCCTGCAGAACAACTTCTGTGCACAGTGATCTTTTTTCTTCCATCATACACAGTGTGAGCTATGTGGTGGCTTTTCCACTTGATAGTGCATTATGGGTGCAGAAGAGCAGCACTTGCGTGGCAGTTGTTTGAGGCAATCTGCTGGTGCAGTCAGACAGAATGCTTCTAAGGCTTTGGAAGGGTGAGCTCAGCAGTAATGACAACTGTGTCATTTGAAAGGGTGCACTGGATGCTTTTCCTAAAGCCAGCTTTCAGGTGGCAGTGGGTATAGAAGTGGGTTGTGTCTATGAACATGCCCCATATTGCAATGAATGCTCCCTGTGGAACACTGCTGCAGTACTGCAAACTTTTGCCATTTTGTCAAACAGCTCATGGAACTGGTACCTTTCTTCAAGCTCACTGAAAAAGTGAAGCGAGTGTAGCCTTGAGTCTCAAAAGACTGTCTCAGGAAGTTATGGAAGGTTCTTCACTGGAGGTTTTCCAAAGGAGTCTGGGTAGCCATCCGTCTTGGATGGTTTAGACCAGGGATGCTGGAATGGGGGCGGGGATGAAGGGGCCATGGCCCTTCCACTTTTTGCCAGAGAGTGAGCCTGGGCAGCTGTGGGAAGCCACAGACCTTGGAATGGAGGGGCTCAAGAGCAGCCCAGACCCATGCCCCTGGGCCCCTGCCCTGGGCAGATGGAGGGTCCGTGGCTTGCCACAGCTGCCCAGGTGACCTTTACCATGGCCTGGTTGAAGCTCTTCAGCCCTGAGGCCACAGCCAGAAGCCAGAGCCAGATCAGGGTAAGAGCCACATGGGGAACCACGGACCCTCCACTTGCCCTGGGCAGAGGACCCGGGCGGAGGGACACGCAAACCGGAAGCTGCTGTTGGATCCCCTGCCCCAGGCAGATGGAGAGTCTACAACTCCAAACAACTACTAGGGCTCCCTGGTCCAGCTCTGGCTTCCAGGGTGGGGCCTTAGGGGAAGGGATGGGGCTATGGAGTGGGTGAGGCCTTGTAGCCCCTCCACTTTTAGGAAGAATCCACTTCCCCTGGTTAGGCACAATTCCTGCATCTTGGCAGGGGGTTAGACTAGATCACCCGTGTGGTCTCTCCTAACCCTATGGTACTATAATTCTAAGGCTGAAGGCAAATAAAAAGAATCCCTAATTTTGGGGGAGGAGCTGGAATAATGATTTTTTTAATGCTTGGGGTTGGCAATACTGCCACAGTGTGCATTAACTTTCACTTCAACTTACACCTCAAGGGAGTCCAAGGACCAGTGTTATTGCCCAGAACGGTGGGAAGGAAGACAAAAGCTTTCTCCCACACAATGCACTCATTCCAATCCCATTAAGACCAGGAAGAGTCTAGTCGTTTGTGTGCAATGTAAAAGGTGTCACTGATATTTTCCTTTTTGTGTGTGGTAGAGGTCAGCCATCCATTTGCACTGATGTTTTTTTATATTTAATTTTTTTGTGGGGGAGGTTCTTTGTCCCCTCTCTCTTTTGGCGGAGGAGGAGGAGTGATGATGGAAGGGAGATTGTATATGGAAATGCTATATAGACTCTGAGTAAAATGTGCTTATGATGGAAAAGTTCAGCATGAGAGTCCTTGAACCACTTAAGCCTAGCCAATGACTCTCTGGAGGACCACTGGCTAAGTAGCTGTGCAGAGGTATCTGCATATCCCCTATGTACTTCAGAAAGTGTCTCCATATTAGCCCCACATAGGCAAGCCTGGAAGACCACAGTTGATTGGTCTTAGAGTGGACCCTGGGAGAGGTGGAAAATATCATTTTATGTGGGTTCAATGGCTTCAGTGCTCCATGGAGCATGTCTTATAGATGGAGCACTGCTCTGAGACTCAGGAAACCTGGGTTCTGTTCCCAGATTAGCCACTGTGTGACCTTGGGTAAGTCACTTCCACACTCTGTGACCTTCTCTCACCCTTTATCTGTCTTGTCTATTAAGATTGACAACTCTTAGTAAAAGACATTGCCCACTCCAGTGTGTCTCAGTGGCTGGCACAATGGGACCCTGATCTCCGTTGGAGTGGAGTACTGGTATTAATGAGTGGAGTATCAGACCCATGTGTGTTTATTTCACAGAGTGAAGCTTATAATCTCACTCTCGTACTCCACTCCATTAATACCAGTTTTATGCCATTGTAACTCCATTAATTTCAGTGCAGTTAGACCAAAGTAAAACTGGTGTAACAAAGTAGAGAAACAGACCTCTGTGTGTGTATTATCATGTGTACTCTCTAGATATTGTGTAACTTATTTCTTGTCCAACGCTTTTCAAACATAGCAGAGCACGCATGCCTCACTGAGGACTTTATCAATACCAAATTTAAAATGTTATAAGAAAATACTTCTAACTTTTTCTAAGCCATTTTAAAAAAAATTAAAAGCATGAAAAGAACTTTCTTTCACTCTCTTGTTTGTTTTTTCTTTTATGCTTTGATATCTCAAAAGTGGATTAATAGAATTTTAGCACCTCTTCCCACCCGAAAAAACAACCTTGAACTGAAAATAAAGAATTTCATCCAGAACTTTGATGATTATTATAGACTTTGTAGATACCTAAAAATAGATGTTTAGAATGAAAGTGCCCTGTTTGTCATAACTATAGTGTTGCAGCTGGAACATCACACACAAACATACACACACACACACACACTAATTACATGAAACAAATTATAGTGTAGTGCAATATACAAGTAGACCCCTAAATTTAGGGATAATCAAATGAAGCAAGGATTTTGAATGAGCTTGTAAATATTTTGTAATTTCAAATAAATTAGTGTGTTAAGTACATGTCCCCCAAGGCATCTATAGATTTACTGAGGGGTGGTGTCTCCCACCATGTCTCTGAGAGATATTTATGTCTGTGAAACATAATTTACTCCCTTATATTTTTAAATGTTTGGGTTTTTAAAGCTATTTTAAGATGATTCCGTGTTCTACTTGTACAGAGTTAAAGTTGTGATCTTGAGCTGTGTTTGTATTAAATTCATTTATAAACAGCAATTTCAGCTGACGGTTGGACTAAAAACATTCCAAGGACCTAATTCTGAAGTTCTTACTTTTGATTCAGTCTGTTCTCAGGCAAAACTCCCATGGAACATGGGCTCATTAGTAGTAATCATATTAAAAATGTAAAGATGCGGCATCCGATTTTTGAATGAAGTTGATTTCTTTCTTGTATTGGTATGTAGCCTTGTGAAGGGGGAAAATACGAGCCTCCCACAGAGTTACAGCTTTTAGAGCAGTTTTATAGGTTACCACAAACCAGTTTTAAGTCAGTGTAGTTTGAAGGAAACATTTAAATATAGTAAATGCCTTATTGACATTTAAATAAGCTGTGTTGTGTGTGTGCATGTGTGTTTTGCTTCTTTAAAAAAAAGTTGCTGAAGTTTGTTTCTCTAAAAATAGCAATTCTGTTCCGAGTATCTAATTGCTGGGATTTTGTTGCTGCTGCTGCTGCTTTGAACATCAGTCAGAAAAAGAAATCTGACGAGTGGTTTATGTTTGCCTATGTTCAATAGTGACCTGTGTTTCCTCGCTGGTAGCTTTGCAACCTTCATGGCCTGTGGCTAAAGACCTCAAGACCCTTTTTCAGCCACCACTGTTTGTCTCTCCCATGTAAGCAGCAGAGACTCTACCGATGGGGACATAAAATGGTTACGTTTGTTTTTTTTAAGCTGAAGGGTTTATGTATTCATTACATCCATATTTATTTCCTACCAAAGTGAAAGAAAATATGTAGTCTCCCCAACCCCCCAATTTGGCGCTGCAGATAATTCATCCCCTCCCCTGCCCCAAGTGTACTTGCTCATTAGAGCAGAATCCAGGAAGGAAAACAACAGGCAAACTGCATTGCTGCTGGTACAATGTCATAACATTTAAAACTCATTTATAAATACTCTTGCCAGGACAAATACTTCTCTCTGGAGTGCTTCATCTGCCTCAAGTAAATAGTTTTATGTAAGCTTGCAAGAATGTTGCTGTGTCCTCTTGAATGAAATTTTGCTTTGACTGTCTTGGGTCTTCAATGAATGTCTTCTGCAAAGGAAAAAAAATAGGGAAATTGTTATAGAATCTAAGAGAAATCAAAGATTGAATTGGCATGATGGGACTTAAATGGGTTGTGGGGGAGGAAGTTTAATTAAATAATTTGTTAAAGCGCCTGTCTTCTATCTATCTTAGGGTTTTAGTGGCATACATCACTGTAATATCTGAGCACTTTCCACTTAAAAAACAATAGCAATATTGTAGTCCCTAGCAGACTTCATGAAGTCTCCGGCACGTCTCCGTTTTGGGTGTGGGAGGGTGTCAAATCTCTGCTTGGGGTAGAAGGTTTTGATTAGGGAGGGCGGGTTAGATTTTAGTAATTTCCTGTTTTTGTTTGGGATTTTGGCGGTTGGCAGTGGTTTAGGGCAATAAGCACAATCTTTATTTTACTTTTTTTTTAAGAAGAGAGGGGGATGATTTTCTAGCATCTTTTGAAAAATGTAGATTCCTATGAAGATTTCTAAAGAAAAAAACCACAAAGTTAATGTCACTTGAAAAGAAAAGGGGGTGAGGGGAGAAACAGTATTGCAGGGGGTATGTGACTGCCAGCACCATGCGCTGGACAAGAGACAATGGTTTCTTCTATGATTTTTTGCCTTGTCAGTTCAATAAAGGTGTCAGCAATTCAACTTTCTTTGTACAGAATCAGCAACAAGGCTCATTCTTCCGTCAACCTAAGTCCGGCCTCCCCGAGAGGTGGATTTACTACAGTGATAGACAAGCCCCTTCTGTTGCTGTAGTAAGTGGCTACATTACAGTGCTCTGGCACTGCTGTAGTGCTTGTAGTGTAGACATATCCCTAATGTAGGCGAAGCAGTTGAAGCTGCTCAGGGACAGGAGAGGCTAGGAATGCCTAGCCTCCACCCCTAGCAAATCCTACATCAGACCTGAGAGCCCTCCTCCCCCCTACACACACATTCTTTGTATGGGACATAGCAGGGATTCCTGGAATGAGGCTGGAGGGTCACCTACAGTATGTCTACACTGCAGTTAAACACCTGTGGCTAGCCATATCAGTTGGCTCAGGCTTGCAGGGCTTGGGTGACAGGGCTGTCTAACAGTGGTGTAGACATACAGGCTTGGGGGTAGGGTCCTCTGGCTCCAGCCTGAGACTGAATATCTACATAGCAATGTTTAACCCCTCAGCCCAAGCCTGAGTCAGCTGTGCTGCGAGTCTTTTATTCCAGAGTCGATGTACTTGAGGGTCCAATCCCCTTGCAAATCCCGTACCAGAGCAGAGGGTCTTCTTTCTCTCCCTTTGCCAACACTGCAGAGGACATAGTAGAGCCACCTCCAACACCACTCCTGATCAGAAGGTTCCTGGCAAGGGAAGTGGCTGGAGCTGCTGAGCCTGTGGGTTGGGGCACAGAGAGGCTCTGAGGGCCTTGCCCTCCATGTTCAGCAGTCCACACACAGGAACCTTTAGTCATTTGATACATCGGACAATTGGGGTCACTGAGGGAATCCCACTGTCAGCTAGTTGTTTGCCTTGTTAGCCTGTGTAACCACATGAATATTATTACTGTCACTCTTGGCCTTTCTCCCCGCAGACCTCCTTACTATTTGTTGTACTCTGTAACCATGTGTTTTCTTGACATTTTAAACTCTTCCAGGTTGGCAACTGTCTATTCCTGGGGACTTGTACAGCACCAATGAACCCCTAGTTTTGTTTAGCGCCTCTAGACGTCTCTGCAGTATAAAGGGTGATAGTAAAAAATGTTTCCAAATATTTAATGCCTACAAGCTTGTAACAGCACAAATATATTCCCCTTCAGATCATAATTCAGATGTACACATGATTGTGTCACTGGAAGAGAGTAGCACTAGCTAATAAGGATTTGATGACCATAGTCACTTCATTTTCCCCACTTATGTCTGTGCACATGGACTGACTTCCCTTCAGTTGGTGGCTTTTTTCAGAATAGCATTTAGCTTCCTTCTCTTTTCTGAGATCCTTTGAAATAGTGGCTGATTTTCCAAGTTATTCTTTTGTTAATTTCCTCCCAAAGTCCCTCGTTGGTTTAAATTGTAGTATCTGCCTGTGGGGTCCTTTACAACACTAACCTTGATTTCCAACAAGCAGAGATGACATCCTCTGAGAAATACGAAGTTTCATTGTTTTGTGTGGATACAAGTAAGAGTAAATTAAAAGACAATAAAAGAAGGTTCACTAACATAAAAGAAACCAATTAAATTTCAGATAGATTTGCATGAATATTTTGCAAAAAAAGCAGTCATTATGATCTGTATTTGCCAATACTATGGAAGTAAAATTTATCTGGGGTAATATCGGATAAAAATAGGTACCTCCCCTGGCCGAAATCATCAGTGGAGAGCTAAGTATGGGTTATAGTCTCCCCAGTCATGGAAAAACCCACAGAAGTGGGGAAAATGTCTCCAAAGCTTCAGTGGTTTCAATTACCTTTAATGGGTCAACGATTTGTTTTTTGTTTCATTCAGCCTTTGGAGAAGATTTTGCTGCTGTATGTGGATGTGGGCTTCATACAGCATGGATCCCAGGGATCTGACTCTCATGGTTCCCAGTGATGTATACAGAGAACCAGTCCCTCTGTGCTGCTTCGTGGACTTTACAGAGAGTCATACTAGAATGCAATCCAGACCAGTGAGGGTTTGTGTCACCCCTGAATTGCAACCTTGGATTGCCTTACAATGGCGTGCTGGAGTAGCTCCCACCTGGCCCTCTTACAATAGGCTTCTGGCATGCAAGTCTCACCCTGAATGTCTGTGTGTAACTGCAGCCTGCCAGCCACACTTGGGTTATACTCTGACTCTCACTAGCCTTGGTTACTTCTGCAGGGTGACCCCAATAACCTCCCAGTCCCAGATTTTCCACCAGAAATATATGTCCAGTCCTTTTCTGGACATTTCAACTATATTAAATTTGTCATTCCTTTAAGAGAATAATATACACTCAAATTACCACCCTAAATGAAGTTACCTAGACACTTTAACTTAAACACTCTGGATTAGACAAAACAATAAAACAAATTAGTTAATTACAAAGAGAGAGACTGTGAGTACAAGCAATGAGACATAAAAGTCAGAAATGGTTACAAGAAAATAAAGATAAAAATGCTTTCTAGTGCCTAGCTTAGCAAACTAGATTAGACTCAAGGCAGGGTTTCTCACCACATGCTTCCAACAGCATTACTAAGCAAACTTTCAGGTCAGAATCCTGCACCCAGAGTCTCTTTCTCCCTGCCCCGCTTTCTTGCCAAAGAATGTGCATTTAGGAGGTGATGGCCCCTCTGTTTTGGGTGGGGCATCAGTTTGCTGTTCGTCTTTGAGAAACTGGTTTAGCTGCTCCCCAGATTTACCTGAGGGACACACTTCAGTCATGATTTCAGCTTATGTTCATAACTTTACACACAATGTTGCTACATATATTTTACCCTGATATTATGGATCAGCAAGTTATGAGTTTTCAAATGATACCTCACAGGTCATGCCTTGACAAAGAGTGTGTAGGGTGTGAATACAGGGATGCATTCTGTCACGTCCAGCCATACAGCTCACTAAGGGCCCTATTCTTCCTCCCTTATTCTTGAATGATTCCTAAGGTACCATAATGCTATTAGCATGCCTGTGGCACACGCATCCTATTCACTCTCCAAGGAGGGTGAAGACGTGGAGCATAATGGCATATTATGAAGAGAAACATTAGCTTTCATCCAAGTATCTGCCATGTTGTCTAGCAGGTTTGCTCTACAGCACTTCTGTTCCCTAACTCTTTTCTCCCCAAATTCTGCAGATTTCTGTTCCTGTGTTTAGGAAAGAGGGACTTGCAGGAAGGAAGGGTGACTTGCAGCTGCTGCTATCTACCTTATTTCTACTTTCAATGGCATGCAGTGAGCAGCATAAGGTCTAATGTGTTTTAATATCAATGGAGTCATTCTAATTTGGATTCTTTTCTTTATATGCTAAGGGCACGTTCTATTAGATTTTAATCTCACTCACAAATCTCTTTGTGAAAAGCAGCAGTTCACTAAAGCTGTCAAAACTACCAATTTTAGCTTTGATCATGGTGTGAAAATCTGCATGACCCCAGATTTTCACAAGTATTCATTCAATCCAGGGCAAATTTTTGCCCTTTTCAATGGCCTCTGAAAACAGACTTTTAGGTTTGCAAACAGTAGTGGGTAATGAGGCATGTTTCCAAAATAAATGTTTAGCCTTTTCTTATGCATTCATGTAACTCCTTCTATTCCAGTGTTACAACTGAAAAACATTAAATCTCTTTACAAGTAGATGTAAAACAGTGTGTGTGGTCAGTATTTCCAGTCTAATAAACTGCATGTTTTCAAACATTTTATAGTACTCCCTACAGATATAAAACACGGCTGTTATTTAAAAAAAATGTTTCAGTAAAACAATAATATAGAACAATTTACATCCAATTTATATCCAAGGAGGAGGGGTCTGAGCCTGGATCTGATTAGGTTTAGGCTAGTCTGATTCAGGGCTAGCCCAGAGTGAAGGCTCTGATCAAGGATGATGAAAGTGAATTTTCATGAGTTGCTGTTATAAGATTTCAGGCCAAACCAGAGTAAGTCTCATATGGTCAGTTTTCTCACTAAATTTTTGCCACACCTAAACCATATCCAGACAGAAGGTCTAGTTAGGAGTTATTCCTCACCCAAGACACTAGGGACAGATTTGGATCTGGAAATTTTAATCCAAACACACACATTTCTGTTTCTGAAGAACACAGTTTAAAGAGCTTCAGATTTGAGACTTGAGTTGTATCTTTAATTGACACTGCTGATCTTAACTCCCAGCTGGGTCAATTGAATTTAGAGTCTTTCATCTCTTGGTCACCTCATGGGTACAAATCCAGTCAGTTAGTGATCAAGCTGGTACTTTCTAGGGGTATACAATAGCCATGCTACTCCACAGAACAGTGGTTAAGCCTCAAACTTAAGTGCTGTCATAAATAGCAATGCTTTCATTAATCAGGGCCCAAATTGTGACCCAAAATGGTAGGTCATGGCCTATGTGAAATAGTCCTGTTCCGTCATTGCTACAACCAATGGAACTGGCGCAAAACAATATTGATGAATTTTTCCTAGTATAGACAAGCAGTACAACTGAAGCACATTGGAACTTATTTTAATGGAGGTTATATACAAGAATTGAAAGGAGAATGCACTCCTCTCTCCAGCAGCCCTAAGCAACCCACCTTAAAAAACAAAAAATCAGTCTTCTGTGACTTGTTGCATTTTGTTGGGAACTGAGGGGAAGGAATGCTCTCAAATCCATTTTTTAAAAAGCATTTTTATGATTGGTGTAAAAAACAACTCTGCTTCACACAGAGAAGAAAACATTTTTTGTAATACTCAACCCATAGCCTATAAATATATATAATGTCAGTAGTCAATGTGATCAGGAGCATAGGTAAAGCAATTTAGATATCATGTATTCACCTATTTCATCAAAACAGTGCTGTTTTTTTCTCTCTCTGCTCTTTTAATAGGCCATCTTGAGATGACTGTCAGCACTTTCTTGTGGAAAGACACAATTTTGCTAAATATACACTCTGTGTAAATATAGCTGGATATAAATAAGGCAGATGGAGTGTATATGCTTTTTATGGCTACTTCTGATTTATTTTATACTGTACTTATTGATTTATTTTTGATTAACATTTATTCAGCTGTGAGAAATGTTGGAACCGGGGGAGACCTGAAATACTTTATCAAGATTTATATATGTATAGCCAAATAATTTATTGCTATAACTCTGAATATTCTGATTTATTGGTTTAGGGCAAACTAAACATGAGCCTGATAACTGCAATAGGAGCAGGACTGGATTATATATATTGTGGGAAATGTCTACTGTTTTCAAGAGCATGATTAAACTAGCTTTTAAAAAACAGTTAATTGGGTGCTTCTGGTTATTAATTGGGAAGACCAATGGGATAGTCATTGAAGTGCAACTAATATAAGTGACAAAAATAAATACTTTTTCTTTTAACATACAAAACAAACTGGAACTCATTGTGTCTATGGATCACTGAGTATGAAAGTGTAACACAGTGGTGGGGAGCTCCCATTGACCGGCAACAATGAACTGCAACTACTGGGAGCTGTGGGCGGCCGGCCCTCTGGATGGTCAATGTAAACAAACTGTCTTGCAGCCTGCCAGCGGATTACCCTGATGGGCCACGGGTTGCCCACCACTGGCTTAGTAGGTTTAGACAATAGTAGAAGTAATCAGAACATCCACTGTTACATTAGTTAGGATTTTCCTGACAATAAGAGGAATAAACCTTCATGCTTCAGGACATAAGTCAATCACTAAATGATGAAGTTAGGAAGAAACTTCTCCTATGGGCTGCTTATGCCTTAAAATAATTCAGTACAGGTGAATTTCATCTTTCTCTGAAGCATCTTCCATTGGCCTGTGTCAGAGACAGGATACTACATTACATGAACTTCTAGCTGTGATTCAGAATGGAAATTTCTATATTCCTTAAAAAACAATCCATGAAACTATACCACTATATTCTTCCATCCAGCTGGTTCAACTCTATCTACCTACTCATCTGCCATACCTCAGCTTTGCCTACCTACCTACCTACCATTTACACCATGTAACTAAGAGCAGAATCTGACCCATGGAACCATGAGTTTTAAAAATTTGATGAAGAGAAAAAGGGCTGTAGACTGAGGACTTAGAATGTAGATCAACAGCTTAAGTAATTCAGTAAAACAGAAACAGATCAGTATAATCAAAACAGCCCTTAATATTTTTCATAATTCAAAAGAGAGATGTTGAAAGTGAAAATAATTAAAGACATAGAAGTAAACTGCAATTGAGCTTAAATACAACATGGTTTTACAAAAGGTAACTCATGCCAAACCAACCTGATGTCCTTCTTTGAGAAGATAACAGATTTTTTTAGTCAAAGGAAATACAGTAGACTTAAACTACCGGCTACAGCCCCTTTTCTCTTCATCAAATTTCTCTTCATCAGAACAGAAGGGTCCTCTACAGCCTCTTTTCTCTCCATCAAATTTTTAAAACCCATGGTTCCATGGGTTTCAGAAAGGCATTTGGTACAGTTCCACATGGAGAAATTATTAGTTAAATTGGAGAAGATGAGCATTAATATGAGAATTGAAAGGTGGATAAGGAACTAGCTAAAGGGGAGACTACAATGGGTCATACTGAAAGGTGAACTGCCAGGCTGGTAGGAGGCTACTAGTGGAGTTCCTCAGGAACCAGTGTTATTTAATATTTTATTAATGACCTTGAAACAAAAATGGGAGTTTATTAATAAAGTTCGTGAATGACACAAAGTTGAGAGTTATTGCCAATATAGAGGAGGACCAGAATATTATACAAGAAGATCAGTATGATCTTGAAAACTGGAGTGATAGAAATGGGATGAAATTTAATCATGCAAAGTGCAAGGTCATGCACTTAGGGACTGACAAGAAGAATTTTTACTATAAGCTGGGGAGTTGTCAGTTGAAAGCAACAGAAGAAGATGACCTGAGTGAATTGGTTGATCATAGGATGACTATGAGTTACCAATGTGATATGGCCATGAAAAGGGCTAATACAGTCCTAGGATGCATCAAGTGAGGTGTTTCCAGTGGAACTAGAGGAAGTGTTAGTACCATTATACGAGGCATTGTTGAAACCTCATCTGGAATACTCTGTGCAGTTCTGGTCTTCCATGATTTAAGAAAGATGAATTCAAACTGGAACAGGTGCCAAGAAGAGCTACTAGGATGATAGAATGGAAAACCTGCCTTTGTGAGGAGACTCACAGAGCTTAACTTGTTTAGACTAACCAAAAGAAGCCTGAGGGGAGAAACAATTGCTCTCTGTAAGTACATGAGAGGGAGAAATACCATGGAAGAGACGTTATTTAAATTAAATGCCAACATTGACACAAAAACAAATGGATTTAAACTGGCCATCAATAAGTTTAGGCTTGAAATTAGACAAAGGTTTCTAACCATCAGAGTGAAGTTCTGGAACAGCCTTCCAAGGAGGGTAGTTGGGGCAAAAAACTTAACAGGCTTCAAGACTGAGCATGACAAGTTTATGGAGGGGATGGTGTGATGAGACTGCCTACATTAGCAGGTAGCCAAACTGTGACTGCTAATAGCAAATATCTCCAATGGCCAGAGATGGGACACTAGATGGGGAGGGCTTTGAATTACTACAGTGAATTCTTTCCCAGATGTCTGGCTGGTGGGTCTTGCCCACATGCCTCAGGGGCTAAGTGACTGCCATATTTGGGGTCAGGAAGGAATTTTCCCCCAGGTCAGATTGGCAGAGACCATGATGTGGGGGTTCGCCTTACTCTGCAGCATGGGGCATGGGTCACTTACTGGTTTGAACTAGTGTAAGTGATAGATTCTCTGTAACTTTGAGTCTTTAAATCATGATTTGAGGATGTCAGTAACTCACCAGAGGTTAGAGGTATATAATAGGAGTGAGTGGGTGAGCTTCTGTGGCCTAGAATGTGCAGGAAGTCATAGGAGGTCATAGATGGTCATAATGGTCCCTTCTGGCCTTAAAGTCTATGAGACTGCCTTAAATGAAAATGTTTACTCAGTGCTGCAATTTTAAATGCTAGTAAGCCTCATAGTTTTGTCCTTTGAGGGGAATGTATTAAGCAAAAAGACAACTGATTTTACTAAGTAACTGCATTTTAATATAAATTTTAAACAAGTTGCAATGTGTACATAACAAGTGATTTTGGTGCCTCTGCAAGGAAGCTGTTCATATATACAGTCATGGTATATAGAAAGCTAACGTTTTTGGTATATGCTGTCTGTAAATAGCCTGTTCAAAAATTATGCAGCTTTATTAGATTCATGGTAGGAATCTATGATTCTTCTTCAGAAAGCTAAGGCTTGGATTATGCCCTTCTGATCAATTCATGGAAGATGTCTTCTATATGTGGATTTCCTCTCCCACAGAAGGAGGAGTGGATGAGATGGGGACATGCACATGCATGCTCACCTCTAGGATATATTGTTCTTTCTGCATAGTATCCCCTCTGGCATTTTGGAGGCTGCTGCAGCCAGAGGGAGTTCCAGGCAGCATAGCTTGGGAGTGGATTCTCATAACTTTTTCTATTGTGGACATACCCTACTTCCTCAATGAAGTGAAGTGGAAGGGTTCATCTGATTGCACCTTAACTGGGTCTTCCACCTTTCTTCACCCATCCCTCCCCCCACCCCCACAGCAATCATGCTGGCTAAAGGGAGGGGGAAAGAATAGGAGCAGGCCACGTGGGTCACCAAGCTGATGATGATGGTTCCTTCTCTCTTAAGGGTGCTGGGGTGTGAAGACAGGAGTAGGCAGCCTTAGTGCTGAAGATTCCTGTTTCCCATGTGGAATTCAGCCTCAGGGACACATGGCTGTGTCCTCTCAGGCACTGTTCCACTTTCCCAGTTGAATTCTCCCAGCAGCCATGAATCCCAGTGCCTGCTGAGTAGGGTGACCAGATGTCCCAATTTTATAGGGACAGTCCCGGTTTTTGGGTCTTTTTCTCACATAGGCACCTATTAAACGCCCCCACCCCCTCCACCCCCATCCCGATGTTTGACACTTGGTATCTGGTCAGCCTTCTGCTGAAAGAACTGAGAAAGTGAAATGGGCAACGGAAAAGTGAGTCTGAGTGAGGATGAAGGGGATGGAAGATTATGAAAATGTGGCGAATGAGAAGAGGAGAGAGAGGGAAGGAGATCCTGGGAAGTGGTCAGCATCTTCAGCTCCCATTAATAGAAATAAAGCTGCACTCCCTGAAAAAAACTCCAGATGATATAAAAGGCAGTGGTCTGTCTGTTTAGCAATGCAGATTGATATGAAACAGAATCCAATTCAAGGTTTCTTCCTGATATTTGGAGCTCTCCATGAGATTGGCCCTAACTATCCAAGAGATCACCTCTCCTTCTGTAACTATTACCTACCTGACAACAGGGTTCCACAGAAACAATTAAATTGCTGACCAGCTCTGGGAGAGGTTCCTGAGTGCAGGTGTCAAACCTTCACAGGAGATGGAGCTAGACTATAGAACTAACCTGCACAAGAGACAAGAATGGCACTGATGTCACCACCTAAAATCTGAAATGTAATACCCATTTCTTCAACTTAGCTTCCAGTCAGAAAGTTCTCTCTGACACACCCCAAACCATAAAAAAAGCTACCCCCTATAAGCTTCAACATTTTCCTACATGGAAGATAAAAACAAACAAACAAACAAAAAACAGGGAGAGTGAAAGAGATACTATTGTTATCTCTACTTTGAAATACTCTGAGGTTGCTCAGATACTGCAGTGAATGAGGGCTGTAAAAGTACCTGGATAGATATAAGACCGGGAATAGAGGGTGCTCAGCACTTCACAGAATAAGACCCTTTGTTGGGTATCAGTCCACTCCTAATTCCTCATTAACCCCAAATAATTTTGTGGCTAGAAAACAAAAGGAAATAACTCTAACTCAATTATTTAAATGTATAGCATTCAAGGATCGGTATTTTAAGGCTTAGCTGTACTGTTTCCTAAATTAAACATACAGTGTCCACCGTTCAGGTCTCATTTGGAGCATTGCCAGATCTTGATGTTTTAATGGTGCTGTTGGTAAATAATATATGATTCGTAGCTAATCATACAAACGCAAACTTGTGGGTTAGAGCGAAAAAGCAAGCACATCATACAGACAGAAACTTATTCAAAAGTGGATTCGGTGATAGTTGTGCTCTTGTTCCAGTTACACAGTAGACTATGTCAGAGCTGTTTTGGTTCAAAGCAGAGATTTATGGCTAATTATAGCATTGCACACTATTATATGTATGAGGAGAGAGTTAAAAGTACTCTTGGTGTAGTAACTTGCTCTAGCAAAGGTACTGAATCCAGTTTTGCAGGATGGACCCTTCTGAGAAAGGAGACTATATGAGAAAGAACTATGCTTTAGTAAGTAGACCACAAAACTGGCAGCTAAAACTCATGAGTTCTACAACTATTTCTGATGCTTGCTTATCCCTCTGGCCTTGGACAAGTCACTTAACATCTATTCCTCACGGGAAGAACATGGGGAGAATAAATTAGTATCTGCACAGTGCTTTAAAGATCATAGAATCATAGACTATCAGTGTTGGAAGGGACCTCAGGAGGTCATCTAGTCCAACCCCCTGCTCAAAGCAGGACCAACCCCAACTAAATCATCCCAGCAAGATGACAAGAGAGATGTGGTATTGTGGACAAATTCTATACTGGGAACTAAAACACAATCTACAACAAAACATAATTTCAGCAACGCAGGAGTACTGCAGTTCAATTATAGCTATAGACAATACCCCTGATGGCTCCACACTTATTAGACCCACTGCTGTCTGTGCATCAACTACATTAAACAAACAGGAACTATGGCAGTTAAAAAAACACAGAGTATTAAGAGGTAAGAGCAATATACTCAGAGTCAGGATCCTGGGGCAAAATCCTGCTTGCATTGTGCGTTTTGGCATTGATTCAGTAGCAGCCCAGGATTTTCACCTCTCAGGTTCTTCCTGACTTTGGCCAAGTCACATAACCACCAGAGGCTGTTTACAGTTGTCTGTAAAATGGAGATAGTATTGTCTGCCTTATAGAGTGTAGTGAGATGTAGTTAATTAATAAAGAATTAATTAATTTATAAGCATTTTTGAGAGCCTCAGGTGGAAGTTACTATGCATTTTTATTATTATTAATTTTATAAAACCCATTGTAGTCATTTTTATTTTCCCCCTCTCTTTGCATTTTTATCATTTGCTGCCTGGTCTGTTTTGGTTAACAGAAAGCTCTTTTCTGTTGGCATAACATGGAAATTAAATTTGAATGAAGTACAGAGCCAGGAAAACACATCTTCCATAGCTGAAACCCAAGCTGCAATGACAATAACGTCTTGCCTTCAAATGGAACTGGCTTGCTCCTACACTGGTGTCTGCAGCTTTTCTGTAGCTGAGAGAAATGTTCGGATAAAAGGGCCACTCTAGGTTTCAGATTTTACTGACACAGCATGGAAAGAGTTGAAGTCAAAATTATTTCCAGTGCATTTTCACTGTGCAGGGGAACTCTGAGTGATGGACCCTGACACCCAGCGACCTGTAAGGGCACTGATCTTGGCTTTTATGGTAATTCTGTTGTTTACTCAAAATGTATGATTACACATTGCACAGCATAATGTTAGTGTTCCCATCCTTCTTTCCTATGCTGCATTATAATTACTTGTAGGGCTATATTTAAAAGAACCTTTGTTTACTTTCTTAGCTGAAGGCTCCTATAAACAATATATTTTTATTTTAAATCCACACACAAGGAGAATATTAAAATATAAACTACCGTGCCAAATGTTCAAAGACTGTTCCCCCTACCCCTCCCACCTCCATTTACTACTTTTATGACCACGGAAATGTTTCTTTTGTTTCAGTAGAAAAGCTAAAGTGAACTTTAATGAACTGAAAACTAAAGAACACAATCAGATTTTAGATAGAAAATAACTAACTAAGGCTGTAGCAGTACTGGAGATACAGCAATGAAATACAAGTATACTTTATAGATACACAGTAACTAAATTAGAAGATTAGGATCACAGAATCCCTTGTTGTGGTGGAATGCCTGTTAAGTCAAAATGAAAAGGAAACTCTTGTCAGAATTACAGAATGGGGAGGGGGGAACACTTCAAAGTGAAAGGAAAATTAGAAGAACTTATGCCAAACCTTTGAAACATATAGGGTATTTTATTAAACATACTAATATATGTGTAGTGAGGATTTTAAAAGTATATATTAACATGCACACAGACTGAAGCTAGCATTTTTTTTTAGCCAATGTAAAGGTCTAATTCTGCACTTAGATATTAGATGTTAAATTAAATTGAAAGTTGCATGCATATATCTGAGGCCAGAATTTTGCCCTGGGGATCTTACTTCAGTTGATAATGATGTTGCTCTCTTGACAGTAAATGTGGGTTAAACCCCCAAGATGGGCTGGAGAATTAAACCCTGGTCATGCTAATATACAGTGGGAGGTTGCTGGACACCTCAAAATGGGGATGAAAATCAGGATAGAAGAGCAAAAGCAATTATTTTAATCTGAGTTTAAAAAAAGAAATAGTTCCTATTTTTAGTATGTTTACTACTTGTCAAAGGGATTTTCTGTTGTCTGAGACCCAGACCACTGAGGTTTACCACTGCTTGTATAACATTTTTTTCAATAATGTTATTCCTTTTAAAATAATCTGCATGGTTTCACATGGTTTTAGAATCCCTTGTATATCTCTGCAATTTATAAAGCAGGATTTATCCCCACACTCAGGAGCGGGGGGTGAGGCAGGAGGAAGATATGGGATCCAGTTTTGGCCTAGTGAGGTGGGTGCAGCTCCCATTCACTTCAGCCATGTCACTGATGGCAGAATTGGGCCTGGGATTATTTTGTTTCCCCTGAAACCCAGTTCATTTCCTTTTCAGGATACATTTCTAAACACAGCATCTCCTGTTTTATGCAGGAATGTTTACCCATGCAAAGTCAGGAAAGGTAAACACTTTTTTTTTGGGGGGGGGGGTAAGTTTCTTTTTAATGGAAATGAGTTTTGAAGTGTATTATTTGGCATCGTCTCAGCTTTCTGGAACTAAATATGGGCACTGTCTTCCTTTTTTTGGTATCCTTTAGTCCTCATTTTATCTTCAGTTGGAAAATGATGATTTAGTGCTGCTTGGTAACAGACATGTCAGTCAGAGTGGACATTGTGAGCTCTGTGAATTTTGCATTCACCTTTTAAATAACACAGCCTTGAATGAGTTTGTTGATAGAAGCTGAGCAATTTAAAAATACATTTGAAAGTATGCAAGGGGATTATGACACAGGAGTGTGCCAGAAAAAATACAAGTTCTTACTATGCTATTACAGTTGCTTAAGCACATATTTAAATGCATAATTTGTTCTGTCTCTCTCTTTTTTAAAAGAAGAATGCTATAAAGGGCTAATAAATACCTTTATTTAAGACTAGACTGTTTTTTAATTCAGTTTTGAGTGAGGATTCTCCATATGACTTCTTAAAAATTCTTTGTGTTTACTTGTGATGAACTCAACTTTCAATTTGAAATAAACTTGTCATTTTGCTGAACATAAACAAGATTGAAGAGCTTTTATCAGAATGGTTTGCTCTAGTTTTCTAAACAAGGGAAAACATTTCTGACTAGAGTGATTTTTCTGGTAGTTATTGATCATTTCATCAGCTGACATTACTGTACACTGTCCGATCAGAAAGACTGTTTTTTGCCTGTCCAACTCTATCATATAGGGAATCTGTAAAGCAAAAAAACCTTTATTTTTGTAAGCAACAGGGTTCTGGAAAATGGAATATTTTCTTTAAATTGGTTGGCATTTTTGACTTCATTTAAGCAGAGAAAAAAGCTGTTCTCAGTACAAAAATGTGAAAAACAGGCCTTTAAAAATAAATGGTAGACTTTTTAAAAATCAAACAATCCCTCTGATAGTAAGATTTCAACACTGAAAGAAAAAGAAAACATTATGAACAAGAAGGAGTTTTTCACTTTTAATGGGCTATATTCCAATTGTTTGTTGGAGATATTTGTGTCTCCAGGAAAGGAGTAAGGACCTGATCCAAAGTTCATTGATAAATGATAAAACTCCCACCAACTTAAGTGGCTTATAGGTCAGGCCCTATGGCAGAGTCCTTGGGATCTGAGCCACACAACTGGAAGGGCTATCATGCACTGAGCCAGCTGGCTAGGTAGCATGCAGGTGAACTACTAATCTATCTCTAACGGGGGATGCATCACTCACATAGGAGAGAATGCTTCCTGGAGTCATAGGGCCTCGCTTCCTCCCACAGATTGTATTGATGTTTGGTTTAGCTGTTTCCCTGACGAGCATGAATTTTACTATTCCAGTTTTGTGTGTGTTTCTCTTCCTTTAATGACTGCTTTTCTGCTGCAGAGTAAGAGAAAGACTCAGTAAAATCATCACTCATACCACACAAGCCCCACACTTAATTTTTCAGGGCGTGTACTGGGTTTCCACACTGATGCAGCTGCACAGAGCCATTTCGGAATCTGCACCTAAAGGATCAGATTCAGGAGCAGATCAAGCATCACTCACCAAAACAATAACTCATGCTTGGGAAAGAATGAGGTAAAAATACAACAAAGTGTACGGAGGCTACACCCTGCCCACACTCGGCACCCTCTTCACAATGATAGACCTTCAAGGGGATGAATTGAGATTCTTCCTTAATGAGCATAGGTTGCTGCTGGGACGCAGACAAGGGTAGTAAGCCCACACTGGAATCTCTTTATTTTTCTTTGATGTTATATTGGGCCTGGACTCTTTTCTGCTCAGTTTCATCAGTGCAACATGGAGGGATCTCCCTGGTGTAACTGAGAGGAGAATTTTTATGTCAGTCTGTCTGCCTAACTACTTTAAGGGACCTCACAGTCTCCATATTAGTGAGTTAGCACTGCTGGGCAGAGTCCATAGAGTGATGATACAAGCACAAGCTCAGTAAACAGTAGACCATCTCCTTATTACTGGAAAAGGGACCAGAGGCAGTTCCCTGAAAACAGTTTCGCTTTCTCTCCGAGGCAGAAACTCCCTCTCAGCATTACCTACTGAAATGGGTTTCCTTCCCATCTGGGAGGAGCCACACGCATAGGGTGTGCCAAGGTGCTCCCTCTCATCCAGCCAGCGCAGTTGTGAAGGACATGACATAGGGAGATGGCAAAACAACACAGCATCTTTCTGCAAGTGTTCTGGAGGAAAGGGTGATATGGGAAGTAAAAATACAACTATTTAACCATAACGTCCAACTGATTTTTTTTTTAAACTGTGCTCTCCAGTGCAGGGATAGGGCTCAATTAAAAGGGCTGTGTAAAAAGTGAAGGTGCATATTTGAGAACGTGCCCAATCAAAAATCCCAAATGCTGGCTTTTTAGTGCAAAATGTTTAACAAGGTCTCCTGAATCATACTCAGAGCTCAGACAGTGCCGACATGCAGAGAAAATTGAAATGCTTTCAGCTTGGAGTTATTTAGGGCTATTTGTTGTAAGCCCTCTACTTGGCTCAGGCTGTTTGCTTGTATCATTATAGACTGCCTTCCTCCTCAGTCAAGTAGCCGTGGTTTTGGCAATGACCTCCCTCCCACAGGGAGATAAGGCAGTTTCTACCATGTCATTGACCAGAGGCAGCCACAGAACATTAGGCAGGCTCCTGACTGTCGAGAAGTTGAAACTGCTTGAAAACAGCAGGGTCAGTCTGCTCTCAAACACACTGATATTATCTCATTAGTGGTGGCATTTATTGCATGGTGCGAGAAGCAGAAAAGGGAGTTGTTAAAAAAAAAAAAAAAAAAAAGAAAACAAATAGTTACAATATATGGTCTGGCAAGGCAGAACGAGTGCAATTCACAGGCGGGTTTTTTCTTTGTTAAAGATAGCAGTTGTTTCAAACATGACACATAAGCTGTGCAGCTGCAGATCCCTATGTCCTTAACCCAGCTCTGAAAAGAAACCCTCCCTGCAGCGAGTAGCAGAGGAGGGTGTTTACCTGAAACTCGGTCCGTGGTCACTGACCTTTGGAAGAGCCTGGACCAAATTCTGGGTTTATAGCAAAGCTTCAGTGAGGTTTGGGATTTTGTAACAGAAGGTTAGCACCGCTCTAGAACTCCCCCGCCCCACAAGGCTACCTTACCCCTTCTGCTTGATCTTGCAATGAAATCATAATCCTGTTTTACAACTTCACTGTCTGTTGCTCTGTAAACCATTGTGATGTCATAAAATTTACCTTGACTTTACTGTGGGATCAAGTAGGATGAGAAAGACAAACATTAGTATCTTTCTTAGATTGTGATCTGTGCGTGGCAGGGGTTATATTTTGTTCTTAGTTTGTACAGAATCTAGTATACGCCTATAGCTCCTGAGCAACACTACAGATCCTTACCCAGGGCTCCTAGATGCTAACTCAATACAGCTAATGAATAAATAATAAAAATCCCTGTTAATTAACAGTCGTGAGAGAGATGAGGGAGCACACTGGAAATATAAATGGATTATTAAGTGTATGTCTCCTTTAAGGGCAACCAAGAATGTATAAATGTTGAAGATATTTTACCCAAGTATCTCAGGATGACAGCTCTTTAACAGTCCTCATTTAAAAATAATTTGATAATGCATGCTGGTGTTGGAGATGTAACAATATGAATGCCGTAAGCAGCCATATAAAGACACAATCCCTCAAACTGTCCACACAAATAGTTCCCATGGATTCCAAGGGCTGTTATGCATATGGAAGGCTTGCTGAGTTAGCACTTTTAAATTTCTGTTGGAAATGTGCAATAGAAGGATCTTTCTCAGACGGGATCAAATCCTTTTAATCACCAACAAAGAATTGTTAGTCATCATTTACTACAGACAAACTAATGATTCACAATAAAAAAAAATCCAATGATTTTATCTTTTATTTGTGGTCACGGAATAGATCTCAGCAGCTTCCAATTTCCGGAGATGCATTTATTACTTGACGAGTGCTTTAAAATCTTTGGGTTCACTGTGAACAATTGTCTCTTAAGTGCTAGGTGTATGAGCTGTATTGGCTAGTTATGCTTGGTTAGGTAGGTTAAATGGCATTGTGTCTGTCCCTGGTCTGGATGAGTGTGCAAGCACGTCTAGCTCCAGATATTTGCACACACAACATGTAAAGTTCAGTTTCCAAAAAATGTGCGTGCATTCAGTGTTAAAGTTTGTGGCAGCACAATGAATTGCATGGATATTGCAGAAAGAAAACACAAAAAGGAGCGTGAGTCCAGCCAAAATGAATTCATTCAAATTTCTAATGAATATCTATAGAAAATATATTGTGGAATTGGCTCAAGTCTAGTGTTTATAAAATCATACAGAGTTGATAAATGCAATGCACTAGTCAGAATGAAATCCAAAACAGTGCTATTCCCATGATGGTCTTTTTTTCCCCCAGATTGTCAGTTGAATTTATTCTTTTGATAGATTTTTCAGAATATATACAATAACAATTCATGGCTATTTCTGTGCTGTCATCTACTGCTGCTGCTATTATTAATAATAATAATAATAATAGTAATAATATGTATTACTACTTTATTTATTAGTATTTTGTAACACATTTTCTGCTAACATACGTGTCAGTAATTTATATGTTTTAATTTATATGCATGCAAAGTGCTTTATGGAAATAGAAGAAGATTTAGTTTCTCTCCCAAAGTGCTGGCAATATGTGTTTAAAATATTGTAAGTAAACAAATAAAGGGAATGTTGTCAGCTGGAAAAGTAAATTGAGAGATGTATCAGACAGGGTTTCATATTATAATTTTGCATTTCAGCTTTTCTTTGACGAAGGCTTATGGCAGTTTTTCATCAAGGTGTATTCTTACTCAAAATCTGCAAGTAATTTCTGCCTCAAAACTAGAGTACAGCTTTATAAATATTGAGAAGAATCCACAGCATGACTTACAATTTGTCATGTTTCACAGTGTGTGTGTGTGTGTGTGTGTGTGTGTGTTAGGAAGAATGGTGAATATACAAATTACGTATGACAAATTAAAAAGTCGTCATAGCTTCATATCACACCTGTTTAAAAGTGTGATCTGGAACTCTCAGTGTTAGATAGTCTCTACTTTGCTGTCAAGATTTAATTAGTAAAATTTAAAGTGCTTGCTTCCTTCCCTTCTATTTCTTATGATGAGATATATTTGCGTATATGCATGTAGTGTATTTAAAGTGTATTTCTTTTAGGGCACAAACTTAAGCATACATTAGTAACTAGTTCTATGGGGAGTTATATCTATACCTCAAGGGGATAATATAATTCTCTAAGTGCTCACAGAACTGACATCTTTAGCCAGCACATTGCTGTTCAGGCCACTGTACAGATCAGTTTCTTTTGCCTGTCTCCCTCCCCTTTTTTTATGCCCAGGTTTGGTTTATACTTCGCTGTTATACTTGGACCCATGGATGCAGTGGCTGCAGAGGGGCTGCTGTTTTTAAGTGGTTGGCCAAGATATTTCCTGGAACGTAATAATCTTTATCTCAAATTCTCAATAATCAGAGAAGTTTGCACTCAGGTCACAAAAAGGTTGTTTGTTTTTAATAGCATTCCTGCATATGTTTCAAGGTGCCACCTGTAAAAGGCATTGACTCTAGAGGCATAGGGATGGCACAAGGAAAAAGTTTTTTCCAGTTCCTTAGTAGACATATCTTTTTTTTTTTTATAGAGAGAGATTCTCTGTCATCCACTTACTGTATTTAACCCATTGCCATTTGTGCTCCCTCTATCTCAGGCTCTCTTGATGAATTATGGTGAATTAATGGCCGCTGAAATTATAACTCTGACAATCTATTTCAGATAATCTGTGTAGTAAAGCTGTCTTTACACTTTCCTGTGAAGATGCAAAGAGGCACTGGATATTTGTAATTGTATTTACACAGGAAAAAATACAGAACATTCATAAGAGCTAAGTGAACAATTCAAAATAGACAGTTTATTGAACACATTCAGAGCAGAAGTCTAAGCTGCATCATGGCATCAGAGTTGTGCTCAGGGCAGCTTCAGCAGTCATGGCAAAAGTGGTATTAAGTAACCTTCCCAGTTCTTCCCCTTCTCAATCCAGAGGCCTCGGGGCCTGCTCTGTTGTACATCTATTGTCTTTCTCCTGGACATGCCAAAGACCGGCAGAGGTGTGTGACACAGGAACTGCTTCAGTGGGTCTACCATACTTGGGGACTCCCCCACAGAGTGAGAACCCTCAGGAGGCTGGATACTGTGTCTTTCTGCTAGTGTAGTGGATCTGTCCTCCATCTATCTTTACTGGCTCACTGTCTGTGGAAAAAAATGTGATTCCTATATATATATATATATATATATTCACTATTCAAATTTACTCTACAAACATTTCTTAGAACTGTTTGCTCTGTGATCATAAAATCCTGAATATTGTAAATTTGAGTAGTGTTTTAGAGTTGTGATAGTGGAAATTGTCATATAAATAACATAATTTTGTTTCTGTTCCCTGGTAGTACAGTAACTCCTCACTTAACGTTGTAGTTATGTTCCTGAAAAATGTGACTAAGTGAAATGATGTTGAGCGAATCCAATTTCCCCATAAGAATTCATGTAAATGAGGGGGTTAGGTTCCAGGGAAATTTTTTTCACCAGACAAAAGATTTTTTTTTATATAGATAGATAGATATAGATATATATATACACACACACACACACACACAGTATAAGTTTTAAACAAACAGTTTAATACTGGTACACAGTGATGATGATTGTGTAGCTTGGTTGAGGTGGAAGAGTCAGAGGGTGGGATATTTCCCAGGGAATGTCTTACTGCTAAATGATGAACTAGCAATTGGCTGAGCCCTCAAGGGTTAACTCTCACACTCTACAAGGCAGCAGAAGGGAAGGGGGGGCAGGCAGAGACACACACCATGTGTGTGTGAGAGAGAGATAGATGTGCATTTCCCCTTTAAGTACACTGCTTTGTTAGATCAGCAAGCTGAGCTGCAGCGGCTGCCTGGGCAAGCTCCCTCCCTGCTTTATGGAAGATGGGGGAAGCGAGGTGCAGGAGGAGGGAGACACCCAGACATTAGCTCCCCTCCCCGCACGCAGCAAGCAGGAGTCCCAGGGAGCAACTCTAAGGCAGAGGGTATGAGCTGCACCTGGCAGTGCGGGGAGGGACAGCTGAACTGCCAGCAATTGAAGCTTGCTGGGCAGCTGCTGCTCAGGGAACTTAGGGGAGCGGGGAGCTAATGGGGGGCTGCTGGTCCATCCTGGTTCCAGCCACCCACCAGCTAGCTGCAACGGGCTGCTCTTCCTGCAGGCAGTGGACAAAGCAGGCAGCTGTCAAACAACGTTAGAAGGGGGCATCACACAACTTTAAACGAGCATGTTCCCTAATTGATCAGCAATCAAACAACGTTAACCAGGACAACTAAGTGAGGTGTTCCTGTATGATATGTAAGTACTTCTAGCACAAATACTGAAATTCATTGGTTTTCGGTGAAAAGTTGTGCCCATAAAATGTTCCTTGGAAGTGAGTACAAAAGAGGCACAAACATGACAAACATTCATAACACTTTGACCAGATTTTGGTAGATATTTGCCTAGCTGTAACATTTACCCGACAGGTGAAGAATCCACTGTGATATCTGCAATGGGGAGGAGATTGGCAGAAGATGTGAAAGGAAGGAAGGAATCTATGATAGCGAGGCTAGTATTCTGGCTTGAAGTGCAACCAATCCACCCTGATCATAGGGTTAAAAACAGAAAAGGCTATAGAAGACTGAGTTCATCCACCTGCAACTGCTGAATAAAGAGTCGTTCTCTTTCTTCTCCTCCTCCTCTCTGCTTCCTCTCCGAAGGGCTAGTTAGGTATTAAGATAAGATTTTATTACTATTGATTTTGGATGCCTCAATTTTTGGATACCCAAATTGTCACCTTAAAAAGGACCTTCTATTCAGAGAGTGGGTGTTCCATACTTTCTGAAAGTTAAAATTCTTTAAAGACTTGCCAAGTGAAGGACAGAAAAACCGAGGCACCAAAACTCACATTATAGGCAACACATTTTGAAAATGTGGGCCTATAATGATACTACATGTGATCTTCTCTGAAAGAGAAATGTCTCTAAGCAGAGTTTAATGTGAAATCCAGAATTAAGCTTCACTGTACTCAATCACCTATCTTACAATAGTAAATCAGACTGAAAAATTGGCTAGTTAGGCAGCCACTATTCAAGAGTCCACCCACCTACAACAGCTAATTGAAGTTCAGTGGGATACAATGGGTCAGCAATGAAATGATACAATATGTCTGAACCGAATTCTGGAGCTATCTACAATTCTCATTGATTTCCTTTTCTGCATGATATGGTTATCACTCAGACCTTTTTAGTGGATACTTTTGTAAATCACAAAGAGAGAAAATTTTTGTTATCTAAATGTTAGGGAAAACAAGTTCAGGAGCAATGAAGGATGAAATAATTGGAAGAGTTGCTATATGTTATTGGGGAATGAATGGATAATTCTCCTTGCATAATGTTTACTATCTGAGTCTTGTCTATAGGTATGTACACATGAAATAGAAATTATAAGTGTTTATTCTGGCATTAGACATAAGACAGATATTATATTTATATAATATTGTGTGTCATTAGAAGGATAATGTTTCAGAGCAAGAAAAGATAGAATCTAAAACTAAAATCAGAGAACAGAGAGAATCTAAAAGAACTCTAATAGAGAGCTGGGACATGAATTATCAAAAAAGATTAGCCAGATTTAGGCAGCTTAGAAAATAAAAGAGACTCCCCAGAGATACACTGAAGAGAATCCCAAAATGAAAGGAACCAAGTGAGTGAATTCAATTCATCTTTCTGAGACAGTCACTAACTCAAAAAGTCTGGGATTGAGGATGGCAAGGGAATGAGTCAGAGCCGATAAGCAATTCCAGCTTATTTATTTAGTGTTGTTGAAATATAGAACAAATAGCTGAAGTCAAGAGTAGCAAGCCATCAGTTTACAAAGGAACTAGTTTGTTTTGTTTTTGAAGGATTTTTGAGATTACAGCACTAGCTGCATATTTGAGGTTAGAATGATGCATTCTAGCGTGATTTGTATTTATTGGGGTTATAAGGGCAGGCCTTAGTGGACCATATGATATTTTTATAAAGCTGATTCCATGACAAAAATGGCACAAGATTGCATTAACTTTTCATAGGTTGATAGAGAAACAAACATCTCACATAGATATTTCTGTTCACTTAATAGAAGAGGGATGGGACTTCTTAGTAGGGATATATGAACTTGTTTTACTTAATTTTGAACACCATGGATTTAAAGGTTGAACTCATGTGTTTATATTCTGGGAAGAAGGGGGCAGAGATAAAGAACACAATTAAGAGGGTGAAAAGTGGAGAAAAAAAGGATAGAATTAACAACTAGAGAGACGATGGGGCGGGGTGGGGAAGAAGAGGCGGGAAACAGAAAGAAGGAAAGAGAAAAATTCTAATTGTGTAGCCCATGGAGCAGGGAGGGCTCAAATGTGTCTTTTAACCATGTAATGGACAGATTGGGCCATATAATAAATTAAGGGTGCTCTTTTCCTGGCTGTAATCCCTCTCTGTGGATACTGTAGTTCTAATCAATGTATATTTCAATATAAATCAGAAGTTAGAAATTGTAGAAAATTTAGAAGGGAAGCCAAAGAACACAAGGAGAATTCTCTGACAAGCAGAGCTAAGAACAATAAGGAGCTTTTGGTCCATTACTAGATGAAAATGGTAGAATTATCTATGATAATACAGAAAGGGTAGAATTGCACAGTAAATATTTCTGTTCTGTATTTGGGGGAAAACAGATGATATACTTTCTTCATATGGTGATAACACTCTTTCCATTCCATGAGTATCTGTAGAGGATGTTAAACAGAAGCTACTGAATAAAGTTAGATGTTTTAAAATCAGCAGTTCCAGATAACTTGCTGTGACTGGGGTCCCAGTGGGGGCTAGCTGAGGTCACTCAGAGTGAATTGCAAAGAATGGGGCAGATAATCTCCAAAGCTGGTGGATATTTTCAATACTTAGATAGACCAAGACAGCATAAAACAGTTTCTTTATTATTTCACTGGTTGCCCAGAAGCCAACACGATAGTTCCCTTGAAGTAACCGAGCCTTAGGTCTCCATCCATGCACCCAAGTCAAATATGAAAATTTCTGAAAGTCTTATTTCATCATATAAAAGAAAAGGTTCTACCAATCCCAAAAGATCAGACACATTACCTTCCAGGTTATTGCATATTCCCGATCTTACCCAAATACACTGTGACAAAGTTCCTCCTCTGCCTGGGTGGGTCCTGTGCTTACTGGCGAATTTGCGCACCTCAGAAATTCACGGCAGGCCTCAGTTTGGCCACTTTCGTGGCTAAAGTCTGCCATTCACATCTTCATTCTCTGGCCAGCATGGGGAAAAGGAAGAATAATCCCCACAGTCTTTGCTGATCCACCTAGTTGGTCAGGGGACAGGCCTGGGACCTTCCCCTCTGGTGGGACCCACAGTCCAAGTCAACTCTTCTTATATCCAAAAGGGGGTGAGGAGACCCTGAGCCCACCCTCTACTCCAGGTTCCAGCCCATGGCCCTGTAGATCACAGCTGTCTACAGTGTTTCATGTAACACCTGTGTGACAGCTACCACACCCTGGGCTACTTCGGCATGGCCTCCTCCCAACACCTTCTTTATCCTCACCACAGGATCTTCCTCCTGATGCCAGATGGTATTTGTACTTCTCTGTACTCCAGCGGCTCACCTTCTCACTCTCACTTCCTTGTGTGCCCTCACTGACTGAAGTGCGGTCCTTTTTAAGCCAGGTTCCCTGATTAGCCTGCCTGTCTCAGTTGAGTCTAGAAGCTTCTTAGTTGGCTCCAGGTGTCCTCATTAGCCTGCCTGCCTTAATTGGTTCCAGCAAGTTCCTGATTGTTTTAGAACCACCCCTGTTACCTTACCCAAGGAAAAGGGACCTGCTTAATCTGGGGCTGGTATTTTTAGTAAAAGTCATGGACAGGTCACGAGCAGTACACAAAAATTCACAGCCCCTGACCCATCCATGACTTATACTATATACCCCTGACTAAATCTTGAGTGCTCTGTGTGGGGGAGCATCTGGTGGGCACCATGGGTGCTCTGGAGAGAGGGTGGCCTGGGACCCCTGCTGGTGCTGTAGGGGACCCAGGAGGTGGTGCACAGCCTGGGGCTCCCGCAGCTGGTGGGGGGTGGGTGAGCAGTGGCACGTGATCCAGAACCCTAGCTGCTGATTTGGGGTGGGGAGGGGATGGCAGGGTTGGAAGGCTCCCTGCCTAACTCGATACATCACCCCATGAATGGCAACATGTCTCTTGGTGCCTAGGAGGGACACAGCCAGGGAGCTCTGCATGCTGCCCCCACCCTAAATGCCAGCTCTGCAGTTCCCATTGGCTCATAGAGCCACCTGGCCATCCCTCCACCTAGGAGCTGAGGGACATGTCGCTGCTTCTGGGGAGCCCCCCGAGGTAGGGGCCACCTAGAGTATTTGGACAAAGAGAGTGAACTGTGCAAAAGAGAAATGAAGACCCTCGATTTTTACACAAAGAAGGGCTACACCAAATATCGGATCTATTCATATAGATCTTTGAATTGCTCAAGATCTGCCTTAGTATAAATGTGAATGCCAACCAGTCATGCAGGTATACAAATTGGAGGTTCCTTTTCATTTGTCAATCAAAATGACACAAATGCTATGTACACATTGCAGCTTAAGTGGGCGTAAGTTAGGTCATTCAGGGTGGGAATAAGCCACCCCCTGAACAACATAAGTTACCGTAATCTAAGCATCGCTATGGACAGCGCTATGTTGGTGGGGAAGCTTCTCCCCCTTAGTCAACAAGAGAGCTCTCTCCCATCAACTTAGAGCATCTGCCCTAGCAGCACTACATTGGCAAAGCCGCACTGGTGCAGCTGTACCTCTGTAAACTGTGTACTGTAACCATAGCCTGAGTGTTTCTAATTAAGACCATGTCTACACTAAGGAAAAAAGGTGTATTTTTAACATGTGCTAACTAAGATATGTTAGTGAACATTGGCTAAAATCTGAAGATTAACAAAGCAAGATGTACTTTTGACATGTTTTGGCTGGTAAACCAGGGGTGGGCAAACTTTTTGGCTCAAGGCCCACATCTGGATGGAGAAATTGTATGCAGGGCTATGAATGTACGGCTGACAGAGGGTTTGGGTGCAGGAGAGGGTGTGGGGTGCATCAGGGGGCTGGGCGCAAGAGGGGTGCGGCAAGGGGCTCAGGACAAGGGGTTGGGGTGCAGAAGGGGGTGCGGAGTGCCGGAGGGAGGGGTCTATGGGCAGAGAGCTGGGGTCAGGAGGGGTGGAACAAGTGGCTCGAGGCAGGGGGTTGGGATGCAATGGCAGGCAGCGGGGTTAAGGCAGTCTCCTGGCCCCAGCCCCACACAGTTCCCCAAAGTGGCCAGCATGTCCGGCAGTGGCTCCTGGGGGTGGTGTGGGGCAGGCGGCTCTGCCGTGCACTGATCTCGCCTGTGTGTACCACCCCCAAAGCTTCCATTGGCTATGATTCCATGTTCCCGGCCAATGGGAGCTACAGGGGGCAGTGCCTGCAGGCAAGGGCGGCACACGGAGCCCTCTGTCCTCCCTCCCCAGGTGCCGCAGAGATGTGGTGCCGGCCTCTTCCAGAAGCAGCGCAGGACCAGGGCAGGCAGGGAATCTGCCTTAGCTCCGCTGTACCTGTGGTCTGGATTGAAAGCCTTGATGGGCCGGCTTTAAACCACAGGTCGTAGTTTCCCCTCTGCTGTGGTAAACCCTGGGTGAGGGAGCCCTACAACTTGATTATTTGGATTGTCTTTCCTACTGTTTAAACACGTTGGCTAATGTGTTAGCAACGCACCTTTTTTTCTAATGAACAGAAGGCTGAACAGATTACGTTTATTAGTGAATCATTTAAAAGGAATCATTTGTCTCCATAATTCAGATGCTTTGTTCTGTGCTTTTTTTTTTTTTTTTTTTTTTTCTATTTTCACTCCTATAAGACATGAAAACATGTCCCAGGCAAGTGGTCAATCATTTATCATGATTGGACACAGCACCCTGAAAATAGGTTCACAGGAAGAATAACAGCAGCCTGCAATTGCTTGGCACTTGTGAATTTAAACACAGTAGTTTTCAGGTCAATTCAGCATAAGTGTACTTCAGGGAGGTGTCATTGCCTTTACATTACCCTGAGGGAACTGCTGTTTGGTATGCATCCATCATTGTATTCGCTATCCTTGGTTAATATTACATTAAGAGCATTTACTACTCAGAGTTTTTAGTCAAAACTACTAAAGTCATAAGGCCCAGCTGTACATTTCTCAGGAATTATTTTATTGCAGGCCTGGGGCACTATTGTGCATCATAAGACCAAAGGTCAAATGACTACAGCTGCCCCGGAAATACCCTGCCTGGAGCTTCTTATTGCTGACTATGAAATAGAAATAATATAAAATGAAGTCCCATCCCCATGGCATTTATTAATTGATATAGCTAGAGTCTGACATGACTGGCAGCCAGTCATACTATTCCACTTTTGACTTGTGGAAAAGCCATTAAATTAAAATAGTAAATGTGCTAAAGCCCAGGTTCTTGCAGTGCTCACCCAAGGCTCTCCCAAGAAACACACACACTGAATGTTCTTTGATGACTTGTACGTTTATAGTTAACTATGTTAGGGATTGAAATATTTTCCTTACTTTCTTTTGTCCGTTTTGAATCACACATTTACTGCCCAAATTCAGCTAAATATTAGTTTAAGTTCCCTTGGTTTAAGGTCAAGTGGGTATATACATGTTTTTCTGAATCAGGGCCTGTGTCCTTTATACTGAAATGGCCACTTTCCATTTAGGACATCTTACAATGATCATCTTTGGGTGCCACAGAAACTAATGTTTTGCTTTCACTCTCCATAACACTTATCTAAGTGTTAGTGCAGGAGGGGTGGAGCAGGTGGCTCAAGGCAGGGGGGTTGGGATGCAGCAGGGGGCTCAAGGCAGGGGATTGGGATGCAGTGGCAAGCAGTGGGGTTAAGGCAGTCTCCTGGCTTTATCTAAGAGAAGAAAGCATTATTCTCTGGGCTGTGCTAGCCTCAGTTCAAGGTGCTGGTGCCCAGAGGTTTTAATGCAGGGCCTTCTGGGTCCTAATCCTAAAATGATATGAGCACCTGCAAATAAATCCTTTTACCTTCACTGGGAGCTGTAGGTTTGTTTTAATTTGTGATGTTATAGAGATTGGAGTTCCTATTAACTTTAAAATGGTCCATATCTGCACCATTCAAAATATAGTAAAGTTCCTGTAAAGAATGAATGCACCTGGGAAGAGAGAGAACAGGTACTCTTCAGTTTCTCAAAGAGTGATATCAATATGGATATTTGCTAATAATAATAGCCATAAAAGTTATTCAGTAGCTTCTTCCTAAGGTAGAAGACAAGGAAATAGACAGAACAGCAACTTAATTCAGGTAATATATTTTTTAAAATAGTCTCATGAATCATAAAAACCACTGTGAAACCTTGACACAAATTTTCTCGGTGCTGAAGAGAAATACAGGACTGGAGCAGCATAGGGTATTTATTTCAGATCAAGATTGAAGTGCCTTGTAGGTCTCCAAGAAAAGCCAGGACTCGAATTGCAAGTTGGAAATTAGTTATGTTGCAGAGATGTTTTTACTGGGAGGGTTGCAAATCACTTGTCTTCTGTACATGATATATGAGCCAGTGGTAGCTCCTTTATCCTCAGGACATCATATTTAGAGATGTTGAAAAAGAAATATTACAATTAGGAAGGATGATCTTATCATTCAGATAAAGGGATGGGATTTAGGAGATCTGAGATCAGTTCCTGGCTATGCCATAGACTTCCTGGTCCTCCATTCCTTATTTGTACATTGAGTTTAATGCATCTTTTTGTCCATCCAGGGTCTGCCTTGTCCATTTAGATTGTAAGCTCTTTGTGACAGGGACTGTCTCTTATTACATGCATGAACAGTACCTAGAACAGTGTCTAGAGTTCTCTGAGTGCTACTGTGATACAAATAATAATAAAAATTACAGTGAAGTATAAATATAGCATTGCCCTATAGCCCCCTGATAAGCAGAGTGAATTATAAAATCTGTAATGAGGGGGCTAGGAAAGAAATAATGAAATCTTCAAGTGATGCCCCACTTCGTGATGTCAACAAAGCTTTGAACTCTTCTGGCAGGCGCTGCGCTGCCTCCTTTAAATACCACCACTACTGTCTGCAGAGTGCTTGCTGGGGCTGTTCTTAGATAGGAGAGTTACACAGAACATTTTGGCTCCCGTGGGCAGTTTTGTTTGGATCAGAGCCATGTGTTTCAAGATGAGAAATCTCCAGATTTGGTTTCAAATGGAACACGCTTTGCTGATACGGCGAGCAGGTGGTCATGTCTTCCTGTGCACATGGGACTGAAACCAGCAAGACTACAGGTTCAGTGACCACAAGGCAGAGCACATTCTTTGGCTGAAAAAAGTTACCAGAAACCAAAATGCAGAAAGGGGGGTGGGGGAGAAATATCTACGGGACAGAAATCGGTCCGAAACCCCTCTCAGATGCAGAAGGGAACTGAAACAAACAAAAACAAACCAAAACACAATTCACTGTCTGTGTATGTTTGTTGGAAAGCATGAAGCTTTTTTTTTTTTTTAAGCCCAACAAGAAAAGGAAGGCAGGATTTTAGTAAAATTCTATTGCATAGCAAGTTTCCTTTCTTTCTTTCTTCCTTTCTTCCTTTTTTTTCTTTTTTCTTTTCTTCCCCCTGACAAATCCCCAAGGTCAACATTGTAATAAGCAGCAGGAAGGACCCAATTTTCTGCACCTGTGGCCTTGTTTGTCTATGCATTTCTATAGGTGAATGATCACTGGGGACCCAGAACGGAAGTGAATTCAATGGCTTGGTTTAAAAAACTCAGCAGGCTAATCAGCAGGCACTCAGGTGAAATAGCTTTAAAACATTGTTATAGCAGACCAGTAGTGAGCAGGCTGTATGGCTACAGTGCACACAGCTCGGGATTTTTTGATATAAGAAAAAGCCGTCATTAAATCCAGCCAGTACTCAAGTAGCCTGGTATAAATGACACAAACCCCTACACCTGAAATCTCTTACTCATACCAGAAGAAGAATTTATTTTTTTTTTTTTTTTAATCTCTGTTTTCACCATATGAAGTTTAGTACTGGCAAAAGGTAGTGGACTGACAGCCCTGGAGAATGAGTCTTTATTTGGCTTCAGCAGTGTCAGAATGTAACCTTCCTCATCCTTTCTCCTCTATGGCTAGTCACAGGTGAAAGGACAGCACAGTACTTGGCTTTGAGGGTGAGACAACCTAGAAGCATGCTATTTAGTACCAGCAGTGAGTACTAAATACCACTTAGTACGTTAGTACCAGACAGCTGCCCACTAGGAACTGCAAGGAGAACCTGATCCTGCACCATTGCAATCAGAGAGGCAGTGTGGCCCAGTGGGTGGAGATTCAGGAAATTTGGGTTTCAGCCACTGACCTTCGACAAACCACTTCATTTCTGTGCCTCTGTTTTCCTTTATACACTTGTCTGCTTTGTTTATTTAATTTGAAAACTCTTCAGAGCAGGGACTGGCTGTTACAGCATACAGTGCCTGGCACAGTGGGGGCTTGATCTCAGTTAGGACTAGAGTTGATTGGAATGATTTTCTGAGGGAAAATGTTCTTTAAAAAAAATCCATGAAAAAAAATCAGTTTTTTCTAAAAAAAAAAATTCAGTTTTCCATTTGGAAAATCAAAAGGAAAGCTCCTCGGCTGCTTGCCTTGAAGGCAATTGTCAATTTCACTTTCGTCTGGTAAAATTGACAATAGTTTTTCCAGAGGTCGGCTGAGGCAGAATGCTCACACGCTTGTCTCCTAGCCTCCTCCATACCTCAGGGAAATGGAGAGGGTTTCCTTTTTCTCTCCCCCATCTCGAGTTAAGACAAGGGATGGGCAAATAATGGGGGGTTTGGTTTCCTGGCAATTTTGAAAAAAAAAATTAAAAATGTTTCATTTTGGTTTGAAGCAAAGATGACATTTTTCTGAACTTTTTTTGGTGAATTGAAAAGTCCAAAAACAAAAACAAAAAAACAAAAAAGAAGAAACAGAACGTTTCATTCCAACCCAACATAGCGTGTTTTGACTTCCAGGCATTTTGACAAAAGCAATGGAAAGGATTTAAAAATGGCAGGAGGAGGGGGAACTTCCTCCCTTACAGATTTTAGCCCAGTCATTTGAGCACTCAGTGGGGGCATGGGAGGGAAATCCAGGTTCAGTTCCTCCTGTGTCTGCTAAGGGGAAGAGATTGGAACTTGGGTCTTGCACATTGCAGAAGAGAGCCCCAACCACTAGACTACGAGATAGTCTGACGTGGGCCTTGCTCTCCTTTTGGAGCTGTTTCACTTCTTAATAACTAAGTAAATAGTCATCAGAGCAAGGACGTTAAGCTGGTGTTCCCCCTCCCCCCCGCAATACCCTAATCACCAGGTCGTAGAGTCATCCTCTCTCTTTCCTTGGCCAAATGACTGTCCATTGTCATCTTGAATAACTATGAACTGCCACTATGAATGACAATGAATAGTTTTTGGGACAGACAGAGAGTGTGAATAATTTACACCACCACCTCTTCTTCCCCATCCTGCTGTTGTGTGAATCCTCTCCTTTGCTTTTCTCAAAATGCCTGAATGTTGAAATGTTTTGACTTTCAGTTCAGTCAAAACTATTCAACATGAATTCATGAATAGTTTCATGTTGAACAAAAATGCATTTTTTCAGCAAAATTTCACCCACAGCTAGTTTGGACTTATAGTGCTACTGTAATATAAAGAAAAAGAATTAGAATGAGAGTTTTGACTGCAGAGGAACAACAACCAAATCATGGGAAACCAGCAAACTCATTTCACATAGGCCACCGAAGTACCATCAGAAGTTAACAACTTTTGGTCACTACTGATCTGGATTCCACCATTTAGAAGTGGTATCAGAAGGTGTGTTTTCATGACAGCATTCACAACAGGCATCAGGTCTAGGAACCCAGATTAACCTAACCTGGGTGTAGGAATCCATACTGATAAATCCAATTTGAATCAAGGTGAAGGGCTGCTTATCCCACTTACAACCATCTTAGCCATCCAACTCTCCAAGTATGGATAAGTTTAAAGGCATAAAAACTATTCCCAGCAATCACATAACAATATTCCCCAATACTATTAAAATCATCTCTTTTTTTCAAACTAGATCCTGCTGTTTTCTGTCAAATTTTCATATTCCAGAAGGTGCAAAAAGAACTATAATTTGGATTTAGGTATTTTCTCAGTCTTTTTTTAATGCCTTATGGGAGCCATTTGTAGGGCTCAAACATGTGAGATCTGGTCTTCTCTTGGTATTTCAGTTTCTGGATAGTGAGACATTCTGTGAAAAGACCAGCTCTCATGCTGTAATGGTTCCCTGGAGAATTTATAAAAATGCAGTTAAAATGTAAAAACAAATGCCAATGCCAGACTTTTTTGCCTTTATTTGTGTTTACCACTGGGCTATTTCTAACATCGCTATTTATTCAAGTCCCTCCCAAAAAGCTGAAGTATCTGAACACCTGAGTACATGCACCCACCCACTTACTGGGTGCTTGTGTTGTTAACTGATTTGCAGTCTGAAAAATTAGGTCTGAAACAAAACAAAAAACAAAACAAAAAAAAAGGGCTTCACCCTCAGTACAGATACAAAGCCAAAAGTATTCCTGGTGTTACTCCATTGGGGTCAGCTGAGTTACACCATTTGCAAACACTGTACATTTGCTTCTTGTATTTTGTTTTGTTTTTGTTTTAATGTTGGCATTAAAATATCTCTTCTAAATATATGAGGTTTCAGATAAAAAAAAATCACTGGTGTAGGAGAAAAGGTTGAAATATAGAGATCAGCAGTAATTCATTTAAAAAAATAACTTTGTCAAGCCAGAGCATAAAGTACTGATAGTCAAAATTTGATGAGAGCTATGGACTAATTTGAGCTAATTAGGAAAAATGAAAATATTTCATGAATTCTACTGCTTCAGACCTCTGTCTGGTGAGTACTCTGTCTATGGGCATTCTGCATGTTACGATGGCTGAGACTGGAACCAGGACCCTCATAGTCCTCAAGTGGACCGAAGGGGAGACTGTTTGCTGTCTTTGTCTTTACTGTAACTGACTGAACATCTGCTCTCACTCCCTCACATGTACACACAGCCCAGTCCTGCTCTTATCCCAGCATTGCCTTTTGCATGTTGAACCTTAAGGGCACAGAACACCTGCAGTATCTCCAGTATCTAAGCAATAGCCAACAATAACAGTAAAATAACAGCTGGATTTTAAAAGAACCCCAACATAACATGATATGACATACAGCACTGCCTTCACAGCAATAAAATTACTGATGGGTCAGCAAATATTTTATCCAGAGGTGCCTACGAAAAAGACTTCAGATAACTTTTGCATTATTATTTTTATTCCTGTTTATGGTTATTGTTATTGCTATTCATAATCCTACTGGTGATTCCAGTATACAGCATATGATTTAATAAGATTACTATTGTGTACATATACAGCACCCTTAATCCAACCATCTCAAGATGTTTTGCAGACATTAACTAATTAAGCCTCTAAGGTAGTTAAGGGATAGCATAAGGATCATGTCACTCATTGCTGACAAGCGTCTACCTCCAGAGTGAAACTGCACAGCTGTTTAACCCTGCTGCATACCAACACTACTCAATATCTTAGGACAGGAAGTAAGGAATACTGACAGTGATGTATTTCTGCCACTTGCAAAGGAAGGCAAGTGCCCTTCTCTACGGTGGTGGTGATGTACACAGCTTATAGATAGCTTTTGTTCACTGCGTATGCTGGGTTGGCAGCCCTTCTGATTTTATCACAAGTCTTGGGATATTTTATATTTGTCTTAAGACTCCAGCACCTGAAGTCATGTGACTATGTGAGAATTTCAGATTTCATTAAAAAAAAGAAAAAGTTTTTCAACCTCATGGTTCTTGTGAAAAGCCTGAAAACATAACCTGAGTATGCTCTAAAAGTTAAAAAAACAGACAGTACATTAAAAAGAACCTAACATTTGTTATATATTTTTTTTAATTCCATGATTTTGGGGGCCTGATTCATGATTTTTTGAGTACTTGAGGTTTGTGGTTCTGAGAACTGATGTAATGTTTCATTCCAACCCAACATACTATGTTTTGACTTTCAGGCAATTTGACAAAAACAATGGAAAGGATAAAAAATGGCAGGAGGACTTATAAAGTTTAGCCCAGTCATTTGAGCACTTAGTGGGGGCGTGGGAGGGAAATCCAGGTTCAGTTCCTCCTGTCTCTGCTAAGGGGGAGAGATTGGAACTTAGGGTCTTAAGGTTGGTGGTTCTGAGGACTGATGTAAAAAACTACAGAATAGCATTTTGGTAGAAGATACAAGAGATGCTTTAAGAAGTTACAGTTCAGCTGCCTAATCCAATTCATTTATTATAAAAAGAAAATCACAGAGGATTTAATCCTGCTCCCACTGAAATCAGTGTGTGTTTTGTCATTGACATAAACAGGATCAGGATCCAAAAGTTTCCTGAAGTTCAGGGTGTTCCATCTCCGGTTTTAATTTTAATAATGGGGGTGGAGGGAGGTTTCACGTAGTGCAGTTTGTATCCAACTTTCGCAACAGTCTGTTAGGTATTAAAGAAATCAAGGAAAGGTAGGAGGTCTTAAATAGGATGAAGATCATAGTACAGCTTGCTGTGATGTGATCAGATCTTTATCTAAGTAGTTTTGGTTGGGTTATCATCTGTGTGAGAGAACCGAGGTGCTAAAAAGATTTGATTAGGTAGGTGGCACTATCCCCTTGTGTGTCCCTACTGCACTAGTGCCCTGTTATGGGGTTGCTGCCTTTCAGATGAGCTGTAAATACAGGATCTTATCAGTTGTGATTATGCAATACCCTATAGCACATTGTGCAGGAATAAGCATGTTTGCTCTTGTGCTTGAGTCACGTTCCAGTATGGGGTCTGCATTCTACCTTCTTAAATTCCCCCTTTGCTTTAAGTGGATAAGGAATTCTTTTTCACATCATGCCCCTAAATCAGTGGTTCTCAGCCTGCAGCCCGTGGACCCAATCAACACAGAACTGTGGCGCATGTGATGTCCTTAGGGCCATAGCGGTGGTATTGGATGCGGCCCCACATATGCAGCCCACAACGGTAAATAGGTTGAGAACCACTGCCCTAAACTGTTGCATAGCTGTGTGGTGCTATTATGATGGCTGCTGTGTTCCACTGCAGAATGGTGGCAAAATGGCAGCTGAAGTGTTACCCACGTATGGATAGTATATAATTTGCTAGAAGTGTCTGCAGCTTGCGAAAGGTCTGGCATAAACCAAGCCAGGAGTGATTATAATCCTTATGTTAATTTAAAGCAAGTTCAGAACAGGCATAGGCATGTACAGCAGGGTAGCCACAGCTATCGACATTCATTCTGAAGAGAATGTGCTGTGTTCACTACTGGAATACTTACACATACAACTGTTTTGTTAGTACTCATGCAGACAGTGAATGACACCAGCTGATTTTTCAAAGGTCTTCGACAAGGGGTTATTTTTCCTCCCCTGTGCTACATTCCACCCCCGTCCCCAGTTGAAAACTAAACTCTTGAAATTATAACAATAAAACAAAGTAGGGCCAGGTTCTTAGAGGAAGCTACTGAGAAAAAGGGAGGATTTCTGATGCTGCGGCCTATGTACTGCTGGCCCCAGCCTGGTGTAGTTGAGACCCACCAATGGTCCCCCAGGAAGCATTATGCCACCTAGCACTCTGGCCTGGCCCCGATATGCCTCTGACAATGGAGGTTGCAGAGAATATAGAATAGGAGCCAGCCATGGAGGTATCCACACTTGTGGAGTCCGTGGTTAAAGAGATCCGCCAGCTTTCCATGACACCAAAGTGATGGCAAGTGGCCAGATCACAGAAATGAATCTGATCCATAGGTTTTAACTCAGACTTTTTGCTTTTAAGTCTCCATCATTCGTCTGGTAGATTACACAGGAATCTAGATTCCACAGATTCCTGTAGATTACACAGGATTACACAGATTCACACACAGGAACAGTTTATTGACATGATCAATGATGATGAAGTGAAAGCAAAATTCACATAGCTGCCTCCAAACCAGTTCTGGTGTTCAGTTGCAAGTGAATACCCACTGGTATCTGAAATGGCCCTGAGAGTCCTTCTACCATTTCCCACTACCTATGAATGCGAGAGTGTATTCTCCAGCCTTCTCACAATAAAGACAAAATCTCGAAACCAGCTTGATGTGAAGGATGACATCAGATGCGCCCTTTCTAAAACAACACCAAGAATAAAACTACTTATGTCAAATAAACAGCATCATCCATCTCACAGATTTTTGGCTGCTTCAATTGCTGTCAAGTATTAAAATAAAATTCTATTTAAAAATAACTTTTCTACTTATTTTTAATTCAATAAAAAGGTGTTTTAGTCTTAATTTAAAAAGCAATGAGAAAAGCTAAATCCATTTTAAGCAATAGGGTTTACATTTAGTATTTAACAGTATTAAATATCAAAAATGTGTATTTAATTTCTAGAGGGGGTCGCTGTCAGAAGCTCAGTGTTCGAAAGGGGTTACCAATACAAAAAGTTTGAGAACCACTGCTGTAGAGCATGATCACTGCATTAGAAGGTGGCTAAGAGTCAATAGCATCAAAGTAATTTTCCATTAATCCAATATTCTTATGCAAAATACACTTAAGGGCACTTTTACCCTTGATATTCTGCACAAATCCCATTAACATTCCTGGGAGTCCCCTACATATGGACAAAAATAATACAAGCATTTTAGGGCCCAGCCATACATATAGTTTTGTATGAGTAAGCATTACAGAGCAAACCCTTGAAAGATTTTTTTTAGTGGTCCTTTATTTGTGCAGTAATAATGCACTAATCATAAAACAGCATTATCTGATAACATCTTTCCATTGTGACGGAGTCAGTCCAGAAGGATATAGGAGAGTGCTGGAAGGAAGGTATATTAGTCTCAGGATGTGCAGGTCCCTGTTCCCTGGATAGCCAAACAAAGGCTACTCCAGGCCAATCAAGACACCTGGGGCCAATTAAGAACCTTCTAGAAAGGAGTAGAAACAGCTAGCTTAATTGGGACACCTGAAGCCAATCAGGGACTGGCTGAAACCAGATAAAAACCTCCCAGTTGGTCAGGTGGGTGTGGGTGTCAGGAGCTGTGAGAGGAAGTTATGCTGTTGGTGAGACTGAATGGTGGACAACATATCATACAGAAGGAAGGAGGCCCTGAGGTAAAGGTGAAGTGGGGTTTGAAGAAGTGGAGACTGCTGTGGGGAAGTAGCCCAGGGAATTGTATTGTGTTTTGTGCCTGAAAGGTCAGCCATTTTAGCTGATACTATTAGGGTCCCTGGGCTGGAGTCCGGAGTAGAGGGCGGGCCCGAGCTCCCCCCCATTTTCCATCTTCCATACTGGCCTCTGATGAAGGTAACTCACTAGGCAGTGACTCTTGCCAATTATACTGAGAAAGGGAGGTCACTCTGGGGCCTAGACAAGTTTCTGAGGCCCCTCAATCTGCCAGGAAGCGCAGGACCCACAAGTACAGACTTGGAGCTTTGTCACACCATGTTTAAAATAACTGTTCTGAGTCAGACTGATTCTCACTCCCTGGACATAAGCAAGCAGAGGTATATGTAATCACTGTCTCTTCATTTGCCTCAGTGATATTTGACCATAAGTACAACATTCTTTTATTAGAATGATCTAGTTTATTGGTGTTTAGATGACGAGTGAACATGTACAAAATAATGCAGTGTGGTATAACCAAAGGACATAATAAAATAAGAAATAAATTCAGCCAATATAAAAGAAACCTGTAAATGGAACTTAGTAATACGTTTGAAACTGTGTAAGGTAGCCCTCTCTGCTTCCTGTAATACATTGATGAATATCTTTCAAGTTACTGGATCAGTTTTTATTATTCGCCTGCCGGATGAGACTGGACTGGGGTCTAAAGCATTTGAAGATTTGTTTATTTTTGGAAGTACAACCGATACAAGCTTAAAAGCTTGTCTATTCCTCAGCAAATGTTGGTCCAATAAAAGATATTACCTCCCCCACCATTACTATTACATTCATTTTCCACAATGTATTCTTCCCCCTTCTTTTTCAAGATATTGAGTACATGACAGATCAGTTGCAACACACTCATGATAGTACTGAAATTGTCTACCATCTCTGTCCCTCTAATGCCATCCCAAGTATTCAAAAATCATGAATCAGGCCACACAAAATAATGAGATGATTTTGAAATCTCCATGGGATTACATTTTCAGTTCTTTTTATTTGCCTTCTGCTGTTAGAGCATTTAGGGTGTGTGTTTTAAAGCTTTTCCCTGTAACCATGAGGCTTAGAAACTTTTTCCTCCCAAAATGAAAGATGCGATTCACATGTAATAATCTGATCCCGGCAGCTGGTGTTTTAAGAAAAACTTCAAAAACAATGAGTTGGCAACACTATATGACTACTTGTGTATCTACAATAGCTAATCTAGGTTCTTACATTGCATATTTACATCTGTAGTATCTGAACACTCAAAAAGATGAATTCATTTCAGTGAATTCCGAGAAAAGTGATGATGCATTGAATACTTTGATTTTAAAGGGGGATATACTTATTCTGCATTTTCAGAAGAATATAGCTAATCTCTAACTCCCACATAATTCATAGGTCACTGAATGTAAATTTCTGAGTGAGTGAAGGGATCTGATAGTGACTGGTAGCACAGTGCTCTAGCATGTGGAAGACTCCAATTTACAGATGATCTCATCTCCCTTTTTTTCTCTCTAGTTGTGAGTGAGGAGCACTTTGAGGGTGATCTCAAAATGAGGAGGAGCAGGTTCTGGAATGAAACATCATGGACTGTTGCTTAGAGCAAGAGACTGGAAATCAGAAAATCTTTTCTTATTATTCTTATTTACGTTATGGTAGTGCCTAAGGGCTAACTGGGAACTGTCCCACTGTGTTTGGGCGCCATATAAATGGTGGATAATAAAGAGTCCCTGCCCCAGAGAGGTTACCTTCTGATCAGACAAGACAGACCATGGGTGGGGAAAGGGATAGAACATACAAGAAAATAGTTTGCAATTGTTATTTTAGTTCCACTGGTTTTATCCTCAGGGAGAGGAGGGGAAGAGGCTGGTCGGTTACTTTTAAAACAATATTTGGATGGGATTTGTTAAGAGATGATTAACTTAATGGAAAGACAAAAGGGAGAGGGGCCATAGAAAGGAGGTCGGTAAAGGGGGATCCATATATCTCAAAGTCCTTTACAAAGGATGTTAGTATCACTATCTTCGTGTTACTGTATGGGAAAGTGAAGCATGGGGAGTTGAGGTGACTTGCAAGGTCACCCAGTAGGTCAGTGGTGGAGCCAAAAATAGAACCCAGATATGCTGAATCCCCATCCAGTGCTTTATCTGGTAGGTCACGCTATCTCTCCGAACACTGCCCTCTAGAATGCTATAAAAGGAATGAGTGGAATGCATAGACACCTTGCCATGCTGGTATGATTATGCTGAGACCTAGGTATGACCAAGAATCCCTCAATGCCAACTGGCAAGAGGGTATCAAGTCTATCCTGATTGGAATATGTACATTAAGATTCACCAAAGAATGTCATGTGATGTCTTAAATGAAAGCCAGGGTCTCGCTGGCCATTAATATAATTGTGAAATGTAGAGACTCATACTGTGTGAGGAGTTATGTGTATATATATATATACTTCAGATATGATTTCAGAGCCTGAAAAACTGGTTTTCTTCCAGATAGAAGGTAAGGAATGTAAATCTGTGTGTTGAGATGTAAATTAAGCCTGGTAATCTAACACAATTGGATATCCATTTGCATATAAAGTCAGATGTAAAAGAAGAAGTGTTAAATCAACAGGGAAGCAACATACCAGAAAAACAAGCCAGGGGTGGTTATCCTATCTCTGAGTATAGAAAATGAATTTTGGATGTATATGTAAGAGATGAAGAAGACACCCCCTCGTGCTTCATCTGAAACAGTAAATTGTGCAATTATGTTAATGAAAATGGGATCTCAGCCAACATTGGTTGAAAAGCTGCAAAAGGCTTTGGGTGAGATAAACTTCATTGGGCAGAAGGTTAGCCTGATAGTTAAGTTTAATCTCTAGAAAGCGTGTTGTGGTTTTGTTTTATATCCAACCATTTGTTTCTCATATCGTTACTCACTATCACTTGAATCTTTGGTGATAAACTTATTTTTGTTCTCACTATAAATCTGTCTCAGTGCTGTGATATGAACCAAGTGCTGGTCCTAAGCTGAATCTCACAAGCTGGTTGCATATTGTTCCTTTGGGGACAGCAGACCTGGCATTTCTGAAAGTAGTGAATGCTAAGCTGAATATCTCAGGGGAACACTTCAAAGGGATTTGGGTGAACCTATTGTTAACCTGCAAGGCAAGATAAGGTCTGGCAGAGCCCTGAGGTAGGTATTTAAGTGATTCGCAGGATGGTGGTGTCACGGAGCTGACACCCAACTAAGCACAAGCAAGAATCCCTTGTGCTGGTTACAGAGAGTAACAAGCTCTCTTACAGTCCTGGGTACCCTAAGATACCATCACACTAGCATTAGTTAAGGATATTACATGCTGTTGGAATCAGCCCATCACCACTTTATTAATGAACTTCCCCAGAAAGGGGAATTGAGACACTGGGCAGTGGTTCACAAGAATGTTAGTCAGACTTGGTTGGTGGATTGTCCATTGCTTCATAGCCATCTACTGGGCATCTCCTTGCTTGAGTATGCCTTTAAGAGACTGTCTAGGTTACATAAGCGACAAAGAGTCTTGTAGCACCTGTGACAGAGTCAGACCAGAAGGGTATAGGAGAGTGCTGGAAGGCAGGTATATCAGCCTCAGGATGTGCAGGTCCCTGTTCCCTGGATAGCCAAACAAAGGCTACTCCAGGCCAATGAGGAAGCTTCTAGAAAGGAGTAGAAACAGCTAGCCTGATTGGGACACCTGAAGCCAATCAGGCACTGGCTGAAACCAGATAAAAACCTCCCAGTTAGTTAGATGGGCTGTGGGTGTCAGGAGCTGTAGAAGGAAGTTATGCTGTTGGTGAGACTGAGTGTTGGACAACATATCATCCAGAAGGAAGGAGGCCCTGAGGTAAGGGTGAAGTGGAGTTTGACGAAGCGGAGACTTCTGCGGGGAAGTAGCGGAGGGAATTGTATTGTGTTTTGTGGATAGAAGGTCAGCCATCTTAGCTGATACTATTAGGGTCCCTGGGCTGGAGTCCGGAGTAGAGGGTGGGCCCAGGCTCCCCCCTTTCTGTCTCCCCTAATTACTTACTGAGAAAGGGAGGTCACTCTGGGGCCTGGATGAGTTTCTGAGGCCCCTAAATCTGCCAGGAAGCGCAGGACCCACAAATACAGTCTCTGAACTTTGTCACACACCTTATAGACTAACAGATGTTTGGGGTCATAAGCTTTCGTGGGCTAAGAGCCACTTCATCAGATGAATGTTGTGGAAATCTCCAGAGGCGGTATAAATATGCAGGCAAGATAGCAAGGTAAATTCAATCAGGGAGGGTGAGGCCCACTTCCAGCAGCTGTTCTGAAGGTGTGAACACCCAGAGAGGAGAAACTGTTTTCGTAATTGGTGAGCCATCCACAGTCTTTGTTTAGTCCTGAGGTGATAGTGTCAAATTTGCAGATGAACTGGAGCTCAGCAGTCTTTTTCTACTCCCCTCCCCTAACACTCATCCAGTACTCCCTCTCCTTTGCTTGTCTTTCAATACAAAAGCTCATTGCAGCATCTGCCTAAGGGGGAAGACGCATTTGTCTTGATTTATGATAGTATAAGCACTGTGTTTGAGAGAGATGACAGTTACTGTGATATGTACTGTACATCGGATGACCCAAAAGTGGGCTGTTTACCAGAGATACCTCAGCAGCTGTTTTAATTCCTGCCGTGAGCTGTCAAAGCTTCTGGTTTTATAGCACCTTCATCACACTCTATCACTCCTTTTTATGGTCACAATGCACACTAGCTGTCACCTTCTTCCCCTGGCCATGTGGAGTCCAGTTTAAATGTAGTTCATCCATATGGCAGCAGATAAGTTGTGCTCCACATTTCTGGCAGTTTTCCTTTCACAGCTTCTTCTGTCCCCTTTTTTTGTGTTACTAGAAAGTGACAGTTGGGTCCAAAGGGTGGATCAAATATCCCAGAATTAAGGATTCAGAGAGAAAACTGAAGATTATACTTGGACAGACACTGCAACATATCCTGAGTCTCTTCTTTAGGGATGTAAGAGTCTTCTTAGCATAGGCTGTTGGTGGTTGTGAGTGACGGATGCCTGGCCCATTTTTCTAATAAAGTAAAATAACCTTTACTGATAGTCAATAAATGTGCCTTATTTTTAAGATGTTTACAAGTGCATGTATATGTATATGCATACACATTCAGTTTAGATATCACATTTGCCAAAGTACATATGTTGTTTCAGCTTGACCTTTTTTTATTGCAAAATCCAGGTGGTTCCTTTTATTCTTCCGAAAGCAAAAACAACTCAGTGTACTAATCCCTGTTGCTGTCTTCCATCACTATTCTGAGTCCATGCCATGAGCACAAGTGGTATGAAATCAAAGCCTTCTGAATAAAATTGACAGAGTCACTGGAAGAAAGTAAAAAGATCTGCAGTTGTATCCCTTAACTTTCAAGCCATGGAGTTTTTAGTGCCTGGAAGATTAATACAGCATATTACAGTGTTATCCGCACTACCTTTTTTTTTTTTTTTTTTTTTTAGGAATAGCATGTGATTAAGAGTAAACTTTATTGCAGCAATTTTTTTCCTCTGACGGGTTCGTCTGATTGGTCATTTGATTATAGCGAATCCCCAAAGGCTTGTGGATTAAAAACAAAGGCTGGTTTGTAAATGAACTTGCTGTTGATGGATTAAGGCAGTGTGCCTGCTGTAACCAGATCCGCAATACAAGTTCATTCATTTGGAGTGCAACTCTCAACTCACATTACACTCTCTCTCGCTCAGCTCTTTACCATCCAGCCAGTGAAACTTTACACCTCCATGATTTTATCACAATCTCAGTTCACCAACAATGGGTGTCATGCTGTGAAAAATAGAACTATAAATCAAAGTCGTACGTACAGCATAGGCACTAACCTTTCCAAAAACCTTGTTTTGAGGCTGCAACTAAATAGACTTGTTTTTATGCGTTACGTATTAAAATTTGGTGTTAGGGAAAATAGCATCGTTTTTCTTCATACTAAATGTAGCTCTAGTACGAGCTTCTATTTATTATTTTATAGTGTCTTGTTATGGCCTCGTCTCCACAGCATCTCGCCAACTTCAGTATATTTATCCTTTCAAGCCTCCTATGAAGTAGGGGAAAGAGCTATTATCACAATTTTTCAGATGGTAACCTGACGCTCAGGAAAGTGATTTGTCCAACATGAAGTCTCTGGTAGAGATCTCCAGAGTCTTAACTACCAGACATTATTCTTTCTGCTCTTAAGTGAGGATCTCTCTTGTGAGGCTGAGGCTTGGTGTACACTTAAAAGTGAGGGCAATGTAGCTATGTTGGTTTGGGCTGTGAAAAAACCACACCCATGACTCCCATAGCTATTCCAACCTCATCCCCAGTGTAAATAGAGTTATGTCAGTGGAAGAATGCTTCCGTCGACATAGCTACCGGTGCTTAGGGTGGTGGTGTATCTGCACCAGGGGTCTCCAAACTTTTTGAGATGAGGGCCATATTAGATTTTTATAGGGGCTTCATGGGCCGCTGTCGTGATCCCCCTTGCTCTTCCAGCCACACCACTGCTGCAGCCCCCACCTTTGCTCCTCCAACCTTTGACGCGACCCCCCACCCCTTTGCTCCTCTGGCTGCGCCGCAGGGGCATTCACCCCTTTGCTCCTCCAGCCACGCCGCTGCCGCGTCCTCCCCACCTTTGCTCCTCCAGCCGCACCGGGGGGGCACTCACCCCTCCACACATGGGGCCGCCGGCAGCAGCTTACGTGGTGGGGCAGCGGCAGCTTCTTCACGTGCCTGCTCAGCTGGGGGGCCAGACAAATCGACTCTGTGGGGCGGATCTGGCCCCTGGGCCATAGTTTGGAGAGCCCTGATCTACACTGATGAAAACACAACTTCCATCACTGTAGTCTGTATCTACACTACAGTGTTACAGTGGCAGAGCTATGGTGCCACAGCTGTGCCAGTCTAATCTCCATAGTGTAGATACAGCCTGAGGTGGCCTGAAACATCTTTCCCCAAGAAACTGCTTTACTCCAACTTTAGGCTTGCCCTTGATATAGACAAATTTGTGAAATTTTGAGACATTTATGATTTTCTCATGGTCCACTACATCTTGGTGCTTCCCATGTACCATATATCTTGGTTCTAGTCCCAATGAAACATATTAAGCTATGTCTACACTATGGGCACTACAACAGCTTAGCTATTGTATATTCTGTAACCCCATAGTGGAGACACAGCCTGCAGTGACAGAAGCGGTTTCTCCATCTCTGTAGGAATTCCAATCCCCAAGCGACAGAAGCTAGGTCTTTGAAATTACTCTTCAGTCAGACTACACTGGGGTTAGGTCAGCATAGCTACAGTGCTCAGGGATAGCACCAAACCAACATAGCTATGTCCACCTGAGTTTTAAGTGTAGAGCAGACTTGAGACTGTCCATTAATTGCAAATACACCACACAACCTTAGCAGTGATCATATCACAACGATGCATTCTCTAAACTATTGATACTTTCCTACCCCACATAACACCTATTCATTTTTATTTAAAGTTTTTGTGGAGGAATATTTACAAGCTTTAGAGTATAGCGGGCTGAAATTTTTATGTAAATTTTTTTAATGGAAAATGCCTATTTTGGACAAAATGGTACTTTTTACAAAAAAAATTATTGAAACATTTCAGGGTATTATGAAACATAATTTTTTCCAGTTTTTGGTGATGAAAAACTGAAAAATTTAGTGGTTAGGTTGCTTAAAAATATTCAGCTCCTCTTTCTTTCTTTTTTTTTAAGAAAATCTAAAAAAAAATAGAAGAAAAAATATTACTTTTGTCAAATACTTCATAGGAAAAATAATAATTTCCTGACCAGCTCTACTTCAGAGGGTGTTTTGGTTTTAAACAAATGAGTGAAGAAATAAAGTAAAATCTTTTTGAGGAAGCATTATTCACCAAAATTGCCTCACCGAGGGCAACATGACTGGAACTGACTGCTGGTGTGGTATTAAGGACTAATTCCTGTATCTATCTGCTCATGGCAGAAAAAATGCCTGTTGGCGTAGGTGCATGGGGAATGAAATATGTTTCCTTTATTTGTCTTGACAGTGCAGCTGTAAGACAGTTTCATAAAGGGAAGAGAAGGCTCTCTCTTTTCTGTATTTTAAGCTTAGCTTTGTGTTACTCAGATGAAAAAACTTTTTATTACTTGGCTTGGATATTTTTTATTAGCAATTTCTAGCTTTCACCATGGAGCCAACTTTAATGTTACATGACTCTGTGGTATTTGTGCTTGTCATGTCTCCGTCAAGAATTTAATGATCTCCGTAAAGATGGGTTTTGTAATAAGAAAATGGAGGTTGAGGCAGACATTAGGGGTATTTGTCTGGACTATTTGAAAAAAGTATCAATAGTCTTTTTTCTCATATTTGTAGGTGAGTAAGAAGGTACTACCCAGCATAGCCCTTGCAAAATGACTGGGTGTAGCTACACTAGAGAGTTTACAGCAGTGCAGCTTCACTGATGCAGCTGCACTGTTGTCTAAACCATCTAGAACGAGTTGTCCTGTCAGCTTAACTACTCCAGCCCCCGTGAGCAGCAGTAGCTATGTTGTCAGGAGAAGCTCTCCTGCCGACATAGTTCTGTCCACACCAGCGCTTATGTCTGTGTAACTTAGGCCATGTCTATACTAGAGATCTTGCAGCGGCACAGTTGTGCCAATGCAGCTGTGTCACTGTAAGATCACTCATGTTGTCGCTCTGTGCCGATGGCAGAGAGTTCTCCCATCAGCATAATAAAATCACCTCCACAAGCGGTCCCAGCAATGTTGGTGGGAGAAGCACTGTCCACATTAGTGCTTCTGTTTGTGTAACTTATGTTGCTCGGAGGGTGTTTTTGTCACAGTCCTGATTGACATAAGTTACACCAACAAAAGTGGTAATGGAGACATGGCCTTTTGTCACTGAAGAGGTGGTTTATTCACCCCAGAGCAACGTAAGTTATGCCAACATAAGATGTAGTGCAGACCAGCCTTAGTAGTCTCAGCCCAGTTCCAGTTCATATTGGACAGATGTCCACATATTGTATCAAAACCAATTTCACAACTGATATTTTTGTTTGCAGTCTCACCAGAAGGGACCAAAGATTGAGTGACATGAGGACTGATCCAGCACTCACTGAAATCAATGGGACCTTTGCCATCAGTGACATTGGGTCAAACAGTGGAGACTAAGGCCTGATGTACACTAGTGGGGTTGGGGGGAATCAATTTAAGTTATGCAACTTCAGCTCCAGTGGAATACCAGAGTCGATGGGGGAGCACTTGGCAATCGATTTATCCTGTCTAGACATAGACATAATAATCAATCCCTGCTGGATCAATCGCTGCCCGTCAGTCCAGCGGGTAAAGCAGAGCAGCCCTAACATTGCCTCTGGAGGTGATGCCTGCAAATTAGAGTGTGGAAGAACATGTCCTCTGGGTCTGTCAGCTGAACATTTTTTACCAGGATTAAATGCATTGTTAAGGTAGGGAAACACTATCGCCCAAAACTACTGCTTGGGTCAGTTAATGTTGTTTGATTACTGAGCTAGAGTGATTACCACTTTACATATGCCCTTCTTTAAATGTAGTAAACAAAATACCACCACTACTTACTGAGAAGACTAGTACTAGCAAATAGAGTTTCAGATTTAAAATAGTAGTGTGTGCTAACATGTAAATAGTTTTATATTTGAAAAGGTTACAAGCTATTGATAGACGAGCTGTGTTCTGGGTTGGTATGTGTGCATGGCTGCCAGCTGTTTCAGATGAACCACTACATTTGAATGTGCCATTTTTATAACTCTGTTTACACAAGGATATTCAGTGTATTGGGTCTTTGAAGGGATTCTCCTGATAGGAACAAACTGAAAACTCTTAATCACTATACCTGGCAACAAACAAACAAACAAATCACCATATCTGGCAACAATCTTTTTTGTAGTTATATATTGAGAATGTTTGTACAATGTGCATTACTTTGTCCATATTCCAAATGATTGTGCTTCTTAAGAAATTCTCAAGAACTGCTTCATAGTTATCTCATTGTTTTCCACTATGCCTAGGGACCATACTGTAGTTTAGATTCTCATACTAGTTCCAGATTAGGTCATTCTGTTTATCGTTTGCTTGTTAACCTTTTGAACATTAATTACCTCTCCTCTGGAAGGCCAGACATTATTTCTTTTTTTTCCCTTCCTTACGTTCTACTACAGAATAAAGCTCTTTAATTAAAGATATTACTATTAGACATTTATGAATATGGTGCAGCCTGACTTCAGAGATAATTATTTAGTTAAATTTGTCACAAGCTGTAAAACGCATGGCTTTGTGGGGCCTTTTTCCTCCTCTAAATTTGCATGCCCTCTGGCTCCACAGAGTTTAAGTTGGCAGGGTTTTCTAAATGTCCCTCATGTTCAGGACAGAAGATAAATCTAGACCCTACAGATACAGAGTCAGATTTCGTGATCTTCCTGAATTTTGGGACCCCCTAAATGTCCTTGCTAATATCAGCTTTTATTAAACAGAGGGTAAAATCCTGGCCCTGTTTGCCATTGAGTTCAGTGGGGCAAGTGTTTCACCGAAAGACTGTTTCAAGCCCTTGTTGATGCTGAGAGCTTCGTGTAGATGAAGGCCTACCTAATCATAGGTTTATCTGGATACTTATCCTTTAAAAAAAAATATATATATATATATCATGGCAACTAAGCAGCTGAGCACTAGTTCTCCTGAAGTAGAGAGGGGTTTCTGCTGGCCCAAAGTTTCTCCCCAAGTGCCTTTTTTGTTTAGCAGCCTAAATAAAATAATCTCACTGATCCACCTCAAAATTCTGAGGGATTGTATATTGTAACAAATGCATGCTCACCTAGGACTATATGGTTGTTACTGTGCTGCACGCTGTGATCACTCAGAACTTCTGCATGACAAAAGAGATTCTTCTTTAGCTCAAGTGGTAGTCAGTAGCCTGTTCTTTTGGAGTACAAGGATCCGAGTTCTATCTTGATTATGGCTGTGAATTTCTATTTCACTGATGTACAGCTCAGTAGCAATGGAGAAATCCCACGTGGTCATGGATGAATTATATATTACTGCAAAGGCAGCATCCTTTTATTCCCCTTAAGACTTTCTATATTTTTCTCAGTCACATCATCTATGTAATAGATGTTTTGAATATGGATAAAGAACATACAGTAATATATTCTCAGACAAAAAAAATATTTATTAAACATGACTTAGTTGAAAGTCTGCTTCAGGTGGGTCCAGCTAAACACCTAAATCTCAATGTTATATACTCCAGACAGACTGATACACTTTAAAAAAAAGTCCAGCCATCTGGAAATGAACAGTTAAAGGATGGAGCCACTTCCCCACTACCATTTAATCCTTCCTCTCTTGCTGCCATCTTCTCTGTACACTATAACTGCATAATAATCTAGTAGTGGGGTTTTCTTATACAACAGTAAACACCATAAACCAGGGGTGCAGGAAGAGTTTTTATATAGGATACTGAGATCCACTGAACCAAACTGTAAACCCTGTATATAATGGAAACCACTTCAAGCCAGCGGGGTGCAGTAGCATCTCTAGTTCCCACACCGATGCCATAAACATTGGGCATTGTATCTTAAAAATAAGCAGAACATATTAACATAGCAGTGAATTTAAACAGCACAAAGAGAAGTGTCTTTGCTCCTAACAAACAAAACTTTTGGATGCATTTTGGAAACACTTTGTAATTTCCATACACAAAGGAACCTTGCCAAATAGCCCAATAGACTATAACAGATCTATGTATCCAAGCTTTTATCCTCCCATTGAAAAGATTTCTGATAGCTATAAAATCAGAATGTTCCCACTCTTCAGACACTCACACCCCACCCCTCTTAACACATACATAATTTTGTTCTGAACTCTTCAGGTTCACACACCTTCCCTCCCAGAAAATGAGGTGTAAAATGTTGATCAGCAACAGATAAACTCCAGATTGGGGAGAAGTCATGGGAGAATCCTTCCACTCTCATTTATGTGTGGTTTATTCTTAGGCACAGATAATTGCAGGCTTCTGTTATCACTAGCTTTTTGAGTAGGGAATGGTAATGAGCATATTAAAAGCTCTGGAACATTTTCATGGGAGCCACTCCTTTACCTATACCGTCTCTGCATGGAGTGGGAGGCAGGAGCACTGATGTGAATTAATTCAATTATTTTTTCCCAGATAACAAATCAGTCTGTAGTGGGTGAAGCCAGGGACTTGTCTATAAGGGGTAGGCTGAAAGGATAGTCAAGGGAAAATTACAATCAACACTGTTTCGGCTGACCATAGTTAAACCCTATTCCAAATAGGAATTATGAACACAGTTAGCTGAACTACTGTTGACAGCAGTTTATACATTTACAGCTAATCCACATTCAGTGCAAAATTAGCTAAACCAATTACTAAAATAGATATGTTCCCTTGTGTAGACAAGGCCCGTGTTTCTGAACACGTTAGGATTTGTGGAATTGTGAATAAGAAAAAAGACAAAGCAGTAGCTATGAAGAGTACACGTAGGGTGCTCGGGACTTCTGAAAATCAGGGAAGTGATTGAATGTCGATTCAGGAGCTCATCTTTAGGCTTCTCTTCTTACAAATCTAGGCCATAAAGTCCTAACAGATTAGTAATGTGTAGAGTGTCTCAACCCAAGGTTGCTGCTGGCTTTGAATCCATCTCAGGTTAGCAAAGACTAAAAGTGGCCACCTAGCAGCTATTGGGTGATGTATACGAAAGCTTTGGTGCTTTCCATCTAGCTGGTAGAGGACAAGTGTCCACAATGACAAAAATTCCCATACTGCTTTCATTAATTGGCATCCTGTCACAGAAGGTACCATGCACTGACTAGTCATAAAATCTGATTTTTACTATCTGGTGTAGGCAAAACTTTATACATAATCCCTTCAGATCAGGGTTGAGATGCTGGACATGTGCTCTACATGTTTGTGATAAAGGATTTCAATTTCTAGAGCTGTTAATCTGACACTTTTCAGGAGCCCAAAGATGAGTTTAATCCCCCCTAAATTCCATAATGATAATAAGATAGATACCACATGTGTGCTAGTGATAACCATGCTCTATCAAGTGCATTTTTCATTTGCCAACTCTTCTCAACTCATCTGCTAATCCATCTCACCTGGGACTACTTTCAATATTCCAAATTTCTGATCAGTTTCAAACAAGCACCGTTAAAATGCACATGTGCATGTGTGCACGCACACACACACCAGCCATAAAACTGTTTCTTTCCCCAAAATGTGGCATTCCCATTAGTCTGAGATGGAGATTGGGCCATTCTCCTGAGCTAATTCAAAGACAATCCCAAATCTGTGGTTGCAATGGCTTCTTAGATTAGATTGTCAGCATTCTATTCTATGTATGGGGAAGATTGCATTGTGGAGTTTGAGGAGGAGGAGGAAGGAGCTCTGTGGCCATTGCAGGAAGCTGAGATGCTCCCAGTGCAATGACTATGAGGTTAATGTACTTTTAAGATGCTTGAACCCCAAAACTATTTGAAAATCATGTAGTCCTTGTTAGAGAGTCAAGGTGGCTAAGGTGATATCTTTTATGGACTAACTTCTGTTGGTGGGAGAGACCAGCTTTCATGCTTACATCGAGCTCTTTTTCAGATCAATACAGCATATGTTTTTTCCTTCTATCCTTTTTATCATGAAATGGGCTCACCGCTGGGGGAGGGGGGGAAATGTGCTACTCTATGAGACTTTTTGATGGGAATTTTTTTGTATGTGAAAATGGCTTTGCATTGATCAGAGGGCATAATTCCTTCCCACCACAGTGCTAGGGTTGGGGGGAGAGGCGGTGAATCTGAAGGGTCCTGTTGGGGGCATCACTCCTACCAGCAGAAGGGAACTTTAGTGTGCTGTTCTGTAACTGCAGACTGTGGAAGCACGGCTTTGCCCTGCAATCTGACACATTTCTCCCCTCTCCACCACTTTCTCCGCCACCTACCCTGGTCATCTGTCACTTTGCACTTCAGGCAGCGGAGGAGAATGCCTCTGTCTGCTCAGTAGCCTTTCTGAAAAAATAGGATGGTCTCTCTCTGCCTGGAACAGGGAAAAGGAGGGAACAATATTATCAGTCCTCAAAATGCAAAAGTCGTGACTCCGTCTGTGGAAAAATTGAGGTTTTTTTAAAATAATAAATTTTATTTGCCTTCTGACTTTTGAGCCATTAGGGTTCACATGGGTCACATTTTCAAACTTTTCTCCATAGTCATGAGGGCAAAAAACCTTACTATTTTTAAAAAAATGAAAGCTGAGATTCTCATCCAGCCACATGTCTCCAGGAGCTGGGGTTTTAAGTATAACACCAAATATAATGAGTTAACACTGAGAAGACAACTGGGGCTTCCTACCTCTCTTCACACACCCAAACACACACCAATGATAAAATCTCATTGACATGGAACAGATAGAGGAGATCCTGCAAAAGATGAGCCACTCTGAAGGTGGGTTGGAGAGAGAAAATGTTCCTCTCTGGACACAAGGATGAAATGATGCAGGAGGTGGAAATGGGGATGCAATTTTGGAGGTGGAAGAAGAATAGAAAAGTCTCCATGAAGAAAGAGGTCAAGAAGGAGACGTGGGAAGCTGAAAGGAAAGAGAATAGAGCAATAGGAGAGGTTTCAGGAACCCAGACAGAGATCCAGAGGAAAAGAGAGAACATAGCATTTAAGAATGGTGGTGGGGAGTGGTTTCCATGAATGAGAGCTGTGGGAAAGGCAGGGTCAGAGTTGAGCTGAGCCAGTAGGACAGGAAGTGGTAGGGCTGCTGTGAACAAGAAGGTTGGAGAATGGATGGATAGATGGTGCAAAAGAGCTAACGGGAGAAATTTAGAGGTTAAAAGTGTGGGGGGAAGCAAGTTGAAGGCAATACTGACACTGACAGCCTGATAGAAAAGAGACAGATGGACATAAAAAGAGCATGTGGGGTGAGTGGGCTGGACAAAAACAAGGGAGATTATGCAAGCTAATTCATCTTTGTTTAATAGCAAGTTTGTTGAAGTACGGTATGTAAATCAGATGTGTGTATATTTTTTGCACAGAACCCTTCTGTTCTGGCGTATAAGGGGTGTTAAGCTCAGACACACGGCTGAGGAGGGAAAACTGTACTCAGCTGTGCATACTACTGAAAAATAAATTGACCCCATGATTCTTTTTCCTTTGAAAATTAGTAACGGAGAAAAAAATATGCTCAGAAATTTGGAAAATAGAGCTTCCTTGATAGTTGTGTTTTGCTTGGCTCTGATTCAGTTTGACAGGGAAATTAATACGTATTTAGTGTTACACAATATGTACTGAGAGAAACAAGATGCCTCTGGTTAGTGGACTTTACTGTAACATGACAAAGGTCAAGACCTTAACAAGAAGAGTGCAGGTTCAAAAGTGGGCGAAAACAGTCTCTGCCTGTTCCCTAGGATTAAACCTCCTCATCCCGTTCCATTAATGTCACAGATCGAGTTTCACATCTCCCTCATGCATAGGACACCAATTTGAAAGTAGTCCCACCAGGCGCATATCCAGACTAGCTTAAGTTTTGGCTTTGAAAGATACTTCTATTTCTATAGGGATACGATTCTAATGCACATGCAGACTTCTCATAGCAAAAGAACTGGAAAATTGTTTTTGTTTTGTTTTGTTTTGTTTTCAGAAATACATCCCTATTAAATGTCACTAAAGGCTGCCAAGTTTTACCTTGTAAGCATTTCAGCCCTTTCTCCTGGGAACTTTGAGAAACACTAGGATGGTAATAACTTTGATTTAAAAGGTTTTGATTTAAAAAATATCTTTTTACTTTTCTTGGTGTTTTGCCTATTTCCACTATTTTCTCTGAGACAATGTACCATTTTCATTGTGTGCCTGCTATTGTAAATCATGTGCACAGAAAATGTATATAACATGAAGAAAACTAGAAGAATCAGCAAAAATATAATTTGAAAGAAAAATAAAGCCCTACTGGCTTTCAGGATTTACCCGGATTTGTGTGTTCATTAATAAATTGAAATAATTTATCACTAAGGAAATGAAAAAATGAAATCCATATATGTTTGTGTATTATGAGAGTGTCAGATGGAGAGAATTCAGAAAGAAATCTAATATCCTTTGTTATGTGAACATATCTGGTAAATTGTGTTGTATAGTTGAACCTGGATTAGACAAGCCATAACTAATTTGTCAGATTTTGACTGAATGCCAATAGTTTTGTTATATACTATGTTTCAACCAACTTCATCTTTGAACCAAAGCTCTATGGAAAGGGAGCTTCCATTTGACTCATCACGGTTTTTTAATGGGGGACAAAAATGCAGTAATTAAATAACTGAGAAACAAATCTGTAGGTTAGAGAAAGTGCATGGAAATGTAATGGGATAATCAAATTAGATGTTGAAGAATGAAATAAAAACATTTTAAACATAATCACAAACACAGTCATGCTGGAAGGGCATAAAGAGTGGCATACTAGAGAAATGGTCTGAAGTAAATAGGATGGAATTCAATAAGGACAAATGCAAAGTACTCCACTTAGGAAGGAACAATCAGTTGTACACATACAAAATGGGAAATGACTGCCTCGGAAGGAGTACTGCGGAAAGGGATCTGGGGTATCATAGTGGACCACAAGCTAAATATGAGTTAATAGTGTAATGCTATTGCAAAAAAAGTGAACATCATTCTGGGATGTATTTAGCAGGAGTGTTGTAAGCAAGATGCAAGATGTAATTCTTCTGCTCTATTCTACTCTGATTAGGCCTCAGCTGGAGTATTGTGTCCAGTTCTGGGTGCCACATTTCAGGAATGTGGACAAATTGGAAGAGAGTTCAGAGAAGAGCAACAAAGATGATAAAAGTTCTAGAAAACATGACGTATGAGGGAAGATTGAAAAAATGGGGTTTGTTTCATCTCGAGAAGAAAAAACTGAAGGGGGACATGATAACAGTTTTCAAATATGTAAAAGGTTATTACAAAGAGGAGGCATCAAAAATGTTTTTCTTAATCTCTGAGAATAGGAGAAGCAGCAATGGTCTTAAATTGCAGCAAGGAAGATTTATGTTGGATATTAGGAAAAGCCTCCTAACTGTCAGGGTGGTTAAGCACTGAAATAAATTGCCTAGGGAGGTTGTGGATTCTCCATCATTGGAGATTTTTAAGAGCAGGTTAGACAAACACCTGTCAGGACTGGTCTAGATAATTAGTCCTGCCATGAGTGCAGGGGACTGGACTAGCTGACCTCTTGAGGTCCCTTCCAGTTCTATGAATCTAAAATAATGGCTAGGGTTGCTTCTTGTGTACCATGACTTTCATACAGTACACAATAGGTAAGCATCTTAGTCAAATGCCCTTTACTGCTGCAAAACACATGATATAAATTGTCTGATCACCATTCAGTAGGTCCTTAGAAAAGTAAGGATCAGATTCAAATACTTCAGCTCTGCCTTGTTAACCTTATTAGAAATCGAAGAACGGGAAATGAGTTGAGAAAGAGCAGAGCTCATTTTGCAATCACCCTGATTTACAGATTCCTGACCCAGGATGCTATCGTCGGAACATTTATTACAGATGTCGGCATTCCAAGTCTTTAATCACTGTGTTGTTAATTAATACCCTATTTGTTACTGTCACTGGCTGAACACTAGATGTGCAAAATGCCACATGTGAAAGTACTTAATGTAATCAGGTAATACATTAGCGAGGTGCTGCACAGCTGTCAGTTTGTTGGAATGTTCAGTAATGCCAAGAAAAGCATTGAAAAGTACAAAAAGTTGGGGGGAGGAGAGATTGTGTGTAAGTCCTGCCCTTGGATCAACCAATAAGTCTCTATCTCGCCCGCTCAAATGGTAAGTCTCCGTCACTGAAATTGCACTGCCTTCTGCTGCTTGTAGAATGTGATTTCACTCTGAGCCGATCAAATGCGTTAAGTGTACCGTGTGAGGCTGACTGCACAACAAATTCCACAGTAAAAATCAGAAGCATGGAAGTAAAATATCTTGAAGAGAAAAATGCCACTGCTCGAACGGAGCACGCCGGTACTTTCTCAGTTGCGGAATGATTTCCAATTTCCACTGGTGGTAATAATAATAAAAGAAAAGCTGAAAAGAAGGGTGAAGGTGGGAGTTTATTTTTAGGGTGGAACTACTTGTTATAAACACAACACATAATAGTGAAATGCAACTAGTTATAGAAAAATGCAACAGGAAAGAAGGGATGATGATTGTGTGCAGAGATATGGTTTAGGTTGAATACAAAAAGCCTATTCCATAATAAGAATTAATGAAGGGACCTGATTTTGACTTTAGGCATCCTGGCACGAGTGTTCAGACTTACTGTATTTGTCCTTAATTTCCCACTAAATAATTTTACACTGTCCTAATGCAGGGTAACGTTATACCTTGTATTCCTTTCTCCCTCCCCTCATCCATGTGTCCCCATTTTTTATTGGAGAGTGGTGGGGCAGAGAGAGAGGGTGTTATACTTGCTAATATTTTTGTGTGTGTACATTGTTCTAAAAGGTGGATCCATTTTTCTCTTATATTAAAAGTCAGTTCTCGTGTCACTTTAAAAAAAAAAGATTTTGGCTTCTGACAGGTAGTAATAACTATGGCCCGAACTCAGCAAGTTATTTAAGCATGTGACTAGCACATTATTTAAGCATATTAACTTCTTTCTCTCGTGCTTAAAGCAGGTCACAAGCTTAAATACCCTGCTGATTCAGGACCTCTGTTCCTAAAAATTCACTCCAGAAACCTTCAGTGTGCTAAGTGCTGTGGAGAGTGTGGGTGTTTGTATAGTAAGTCATGGTCTTACCCTCTGCTCTCTACGTAGGGGTTCTAGATCAACATGTCATTCATCTGAAGCCAACTCAGCGCTCTAGCAAACACCATTTTATATGGGTGCAATTCTCTCCAGATGGCTGTGATTGCATTATACCACTTCCTGCCTGGAGGGCAGGTGAGGGACTCATTCCCAAGGCAGATACCATTGTTGCTCCTACAATTGACTGACTTAAGATGTTTGTGCAATGGACAGCCAGCCCCTCCCTCATTCTGGGACCAAACAAACACATGACCTCAATCAAATGCCTGCCCAAGGAACAAAGACCTAGTTTCATTCTTGAATCACCATTTCCTTGGTAGCAGCTCGAAATAGTTTACAGATCAGGCTACTGGCCAGATATATACAGGTTTTATAGAAAGGTGGATGAAAATTTCTGACCCAACTTTTTTTTTTCTTTTTGCTGAAAGATGCAGATTCGGGATGATAAACATTTTGCAAATGTGTATTGATTTTGGCAAATTATTTTGGTCTGAAATGAAAAAACAATTAAATGTGGAAGCAATTTGTTGAACTTAGGGTTCACTTTTGCCAGGTGAACATGCTAATCACAAGGCAATGAGATATTCTGAATGTGGGGTCTCTCAATCTCTCCTGTTGAAGCTGTTTCAGTTTGTATAAACAATTATATTGTTGCCCCTTTTAGACCTGAGCACCTTGAGAAAGTTCGGGGCTGTCTGAGTGTTCCAGTTGGGAGTAAAAATTAGTGATAGCCAAGTATTTATTTGATGCAATCTTATTTCTTTACAAGGAATGTACAAAGTCCTGTGTCTGTAAACACAGAGGGGACCAAGACAAAGAGCAGTTGCTTGTCTTACCAGCCCCCCACACCAGCCCATTTAGCCAAAATCAGACTCAAAAGCGTACTCTTTTTCCAAGGGCAAACTGTGCTAACAGGCTCCTGCTTGGCTTTTTTTGCCTCTTTTCCTCTACCTCTCTCCCAGTTCTTGTCTAGGCACTCAGGATCTGTGTGTACAGTGTGTTCTCTCTCACACATACCTACCCAAAACAATACTTAGCCCAACAGCTTCAGGGCAGGTTCACACACACCTTTTGTCTTAGGCGGAGCTTATGTTTACAGTTATGTCAACTGAAGGGTGAGTTCACATCTATCAATCTCACCGGGGTTTAACCCAATCCTTAACAAGGCTTAGCCTAGCTCATAACAATATATTAATTGGAGCAGGGACTGGAATCTTGGTCTACCCCCTCCTTGCTATGTGCCTTAACCGCAGGGCAGTAGAGTCATTCTCACTCTTGCTGGTCCAGTGACTATAAGTATTTTATCCAAAGTGGGACAGCTTCAACAGGAGAGATTGAGAGTGAGGGTGACCCACCCTGCAATATGCTGGTAGTTAGAGAACTCCCCAGAAGTGCGGGGGACACACCTGGGTTCCAGTCCCTACTTGCTCCAGTAAATATTTAATAACGTATACAGTGTAGAATGACTTCAGTTGAAGAAAGTGAAATATCCTGTAGCTTCGTGGTTAGGTAACTCAAGTCAGACACCTAGTTTAAGTCCTTACTTCAGAGCTGATATATGAACCTGAGTCTCCCATATGAATGCCATAACTACTAGGCTATTGAATATAATATATTATATATGTGTAATATAATATATACATACTTGAATATAATAGGCCAGCCAACAGGGGACTGCAAAAAGGGGAGTTTGAAAGGGAGATTGTAAGAGGGAGTCATAATATAATCACTTATATTATGGGTTGGGAAGGGCCTCAATGCCAGTGCCTGTGCTGCTCCTGTCTCCTTCACCTACACCTGTATCCAGACAGACAGCCTAACCATGGATGCCTCTACCCTGATCCTGGTATGGATTTGCAGAGACCGTGTCCTGCATTTCCCACTCACAGAAAGCCAGGATCAGAGGTCCATCCAGTATGAAAGGTGCCTGCTGGTGGAACCTCTCAGGAAACAGGTGGGAGAGCTACAGGAGGAGGTGGCTAGGCTGAGGACTATCTGTTCTCATGAGGAATAACTTAAGAGTATTCATATTGAGATATCCAAGTCTGAGGAAGCTATCCAGCTTCAGACGATTGCTGTAACACCACTCGGGGAGTAGGATATGACTCTGTAATAGGGAGGACACAGGCTGCTGGTTACTTCTGGCAGCTGGCAGTGCTCCACCTCTATACCCAATCCATCCACCACGGTGATGGAAAATCGATATGCTGCCCTGGCAATAAGCGATGATGAATCACCCTGAAAGGTGGAGGAGGAGAAGTCATATACAGTGGAACCCCACAATACCGCGCCCTGCGATAGTGCAAATCCGCTTATAATGCGGGGCACGTGAGGCTCTCGACGGTGGCAGCGTGCAGTACTTTGATGTTGCGTGACCCTGCGTTTACCACGGTGGATATTTTTGGACTCTAACTGTCATCGTATTGTGGGGTTCTACTGTACCTTCAAAGCTGGGAGGATTTCAGCCACCACTCCCAGGAGGAAACATAGGGTAGTTGTGGTTGGTGACTCTCTTCTGAGGGGGAGGGAGGCACCCATCTGTCATCCTGACGTGGCATCCTGGGAGATATGCTGCCTGCCAGGGGCCCATATCTGAGATATTTTGGAGGGATTGTCAAGGATCATCCAGCTCTGGGATGATTACCCCAGCTACTCATCCATGTGGACACTAATAATACTGCAAGGTCTGACTCTCAGCAGATCAGAAGTGACTGTAGGGCTCTGGCAGTAAGGGTAAAGGAGTTGGGAGCACAGGTGTAGGGTCACGGGTATGGGACCAGGGAGAGACAAATGTATCCTGGAGGTGAATGCCTGGCTGCGAAAATGGTGTCACCAGGAGGGCTTTAGCTTCTTTGACCACAGGAAGCTGTTCCAGGAAGAAGAATTGCTAAGCAGAGATGAGGTCCACCTATCGAGGAAGGAGAAGAGCATATTTGGGTACAGACTGGCTAACCTCATAAAGAAGGCTTTAAACTAGGTTCAAAGGGGGCAAGTGACCAAAGCCTGCAGATAAGTCAAAAACATGGGGACCTGGGAAAAGGGTCAGAATTTGGGGAGAGCATGGGCTGTTATAGCAGAGATAAAGGAGAGACAAGGAAGAACTGGGGGTGAGGAAATCAAATCAATATCTTATATGTCTGTATAATAATATGAGAAGTATGGGGAATAAGCAGGAAGAACTTGAAATGCTAGTAAATAAACACAACTATGACATAGTTGGCATCCCAGAAATTTAGTGGGATAATACGCATGACTGGAATATTGATATAGAAGGGTACAGCTTGCTCAGGAAGGACAGGCAGGGAAAAAAGGGAGAAGGTGTTGTCTTGTATATTAAAAATGTATACACTTGGACAGAGCTTGAGATGGCGTTAGGAGACAGACTTGTTGAAAGTCTCTGGGTAAGGATAAAAGGGTTAAAAAACAAGGATGATGTCATGGTAGGGGTCTCTTACAGACCACCTAACCAGGAAGAAGAGGTGGAGGAGGCTTTTTTAAAGCAACTAACAAAATCATCCAAAGCACAGGACTTGGTGGTGATGGGGGACTTCAGCTACTCAGACATCTGTTGGGAAAATAACAGCAATGAACAGATTATCCAACAAGTTCTTGGAATGTATTGGAGACATTTTTTTTATTTCAGAAGGTGGAGAAAGCTACCAGGAAAGAGGCTGTTCAAGATTTGATTTTGACAAATAGGGAGGAACTGGTTGAGAATTTGAAAGTGGAAGGCAGCTTGGGTGAAAGTGATCATGAAACGATAAGAGTTCATAATTCTAAGGAATGGTAGGAGGGAGAAGAGCACAATAAAGATAATGGATTTCAGGAAGGTAGACTTTAGCAAACTCAAGGAGCTGGTAGGTAAGATCCTATGAGAAGCAAGTCTAAGGGGAAAAACAAGACAGTTGGCGTTTTTTCAAACAGACATTATTAAGGGCACAAGAGCAGATTATCCTACTGCATGGAAAAGATAGAAAGTATGGCAAGAGACCATCCCGGCTTAACCAGGAGATTTTCAATTATCTAAAAATAATAATAAAAAAAATGCTACGAAATGTAGGTCAAATTACAAAGGATAAATATAAACAAATAACACAGTTACGTAGGGACAAAATTAGAAAGGCCAAGGTGCAAAATGAGATGAAATTAGCTAGAGACATAAAAGGTAACAATAAATCACTTTAGGCAAAAGGAAAGAGGGGACATGATAACAGTTTTCAAGTATGTAAAAGGTTGTTTCAAGGAGCAGGAAGAAAAAATGTTTTTCTTAACTTCTGAGGATAGGAGAAGCAGCAATGGCCTTAAATTGCAGCAAGGGAGGCTTAGGTTAGATATTAGAAAAGCTTACTAACTGTCTGGGTGGCTAAACACTGAAATAAATTGTACAGGGGAGGTTGTGGAATCTCCGTCACTGGAGATTTTTAAGAGCAGGTTAGACAAGCACCTGTGAGGAAAGGTCTAGATAATGCTTACTCCTGCCACAGGTGTAGGGGACTGGACTAGATGACCTCTTGAGGTCCCTTCCAGTTCTGTGATTCTATGATAAGGGAGAGGGACACCTACTACTCCATTGTCAAAGAATCATAGAAATGTAGGGTTAGAATGGACCTTGAGAGATCAGCTAATCCATCCTCTCTTGCTGAGGCAGAACTAAATCTTCCCTGACAGGTGTTTGGCTAATCTGTTCTTTAAAATCTCAAATGATGAGGATTCCACAACCTTCCTTTGTAGCCTATTCAAGTACTTAACTATTTTTATAATTATAATTATAAAATTAATATAATTTTTTCCTAATATCTAATCTAAATCTCCCTTGCTGCAGATTAAATCAATTACTACTTTTCCTACGTTTAGTGGACATGGAGAACAATTGATGATTATCCTCTTTCTAAGACCCTTCGTATATTTGAAGACTATTATCAGGTCTCCCCTCACCATCCTCCATAAATTCTCAAAAATAATGATTCTGGGATTGTATCAACTAGTTCCTCAAGTACCCTAGGGGGAATTTCATCAGCCCCTTCCAACTTGAATCCATCTAACTTATCTACATAGTCTTTAACCTGTTCTTTCCCTATTCTGACTTGTGTTCTTTCCCTCTTTTTGTTAATATTAATTGTGTTGAGCATCTGGCACAATTAACCTTTTGAGTCAAGACTGAAGCAAAACAGGCATTAAACACCTCAGCCTTTTTGATGTCATCCCTTATTAGTTCTCTTTCCCCTCTAAGTGGTGAATCTACACTTTCTTTTGTCTTCTAATATTTTATAGAACCTCTCCTTATTGCGTTTTATGTCTCTTACTAGGTGTAACTGATTTTGTGCCTTAGACTTTCTGATTTTGTCCCCACATGTTTTTCCTTTGCTTTTATTACAAACATTAACAATGCCCCAAATAAAACATTTCCTTTTCTGATTGAATGAAATGTTTCATTCAGTCAGAAATGATTTTTATGTCTTTTTCAGTTAACCAAAAATTTAATTTGAGACCCAAATTAATTTTATAAATCCAGTGAACTGAAAAATCAGTTATTTGCACAACACAAATTTACACTGTGAGTGTGGATACAATGGATAATATCAAGATAGATAGTTTTCTCTGTAAACATTTCATTCTGAACATGTGAACATATGAAACTGTGCTAGGTTGGTAAATGAATTAACCATTGGTAAAGATATTTAATTGGAGTTTCAGAACTTTTAACAGCGATTTCCAAATTACGAGTAAAAGACTGAGTTTATGAGGCAAACTCATATGTGGTGTAGGTGGATAGAATCCTGTTGGCTTTGGTGGTCTTCCACTTACTAGCACCCGGTCTGAATTTGGTGCCATGACTTTGTATCCTTTTTAATTAAAAACAATAGCCAGCTATAAAGTAATTTTAAAATATTACATGTCATCTATAACTATGTAATCATAAAATACCAGAAGATATAGATGAAAATGTTTGTGACATCATATATGTTTATATAATTTTAATAAGATGCAATTACACTGCATATAACAACTAAGTCAGTTCATGGCTGCATTGCTGGCCTACCTTGCAAGGTCTTACTCAATTTGACAGCACTCTGTTTCTTCATCTGTAATGTGATAACTTTTGAACACTGCATCCAATCAATTCCAAAATTTCAGGGAATGTTCTAGGCACCAGTAAGCAGAATCCTATTGATTCTGGTTAAATTTGGAAAACAAGAAGGGTGAAATGAGTGAAACCCAGACCCCTTTACATCTGGTTAGCAGACCCAGCAGCATCGACCAGCTCTGTAATTGTCTAGAGATCAAAGAATTGGGGGATGGCAACCATTAACACATTCCAGCATAACACCCCCATCTCAGTTTAAAATGTTTACACACCACTGATTTATCTCCCAGACAGAGAAAAAATAAACGATAATGATGGCGAGAATAGGGGTGCACACAAAACTCTAGCATGGAGGAAAGTAGGGGACCCCCATATGGGTGGAGGGGAGAATGAAGCCCACACAGGGAGTTGGAGAAGGGAGGAATGGAGAGGCACAAAAAACCTCTGGCAGGGGAGGAGAAGCGGGGAATAATGAGAAGATGTTCCTTTTTGGTTCAGTTACTATCAGTATCACTTTAGCATTGATAATAAACTGCTTAGTTTTCTTTGCCTGTATGTATGGAAAGTCAGTAACCATAAGCAGGCCAGCCCACCAGAGTGGCCAGTGACCTCTGTACCAAAGGAAAGGAAAAGATAAGAGAACAAGTTAAAGAAAAGGAAATACAGATTTTTGTACAGCTGAGACCAAATAGAGTACTTTGATACTTCCCTATATTTTGAATTAATGCTTCCTAATTTGACAGGACTGGTCACTGAGTTCAAACCAGGGTTATACAGTCATGATCTGATCATTTTTCTTAAGTATTACTCTGTGCAGAATCCTTTTATGTGAAAAGGGAAGGCAACTATTCTTTTCCCCATGATAGTTGGCCTGAATTTATAGACATGTCAGCCAAGAATAAAGATAACTTTATAATCTTTAACTTCATCCTTACGGCACTTATGACATGTATTGTTATTTTTTTCATGGTTCTCCTATTATCTGAAAGAGAATTTTGCACTTTTGCCTCTGTTGGTTTAATAATATTTGGCCTTGAATCAAAGGTAGCAAAGCATTCTCCAGAAGGAGTCTGTTCTTCAGGCTGTCTGCGATCAGAGGTGAATGACTCTAGATTCTCTTACTAAATGTCTTTGTGCACAGGTGCAGACAGATGGAAATTTTTTTAAAAAGGCACGTCTTGCAGCTTCCACTGCTGAACAGTTTTGAGATTTTCAGTTAAAAATGTGACTGTGCTGTCTATGGGTGAAAGCAGTGACACCACTTCTGACATGAAGCCAGGAGAAACAAGTAAAAACTGCAAGGCTACGAGGACCCTTTGGGGTTTTCATATTGACTTATAATAGTTTTTTTCTGCTGAAAAGATATCAGTATTAACTGGGCCTGTCATGAATGGAACCTTGTGGTACAAAGGGGAGAGAGTAACATAGATCATGGAAATGTAGGGTTGTAAGGGACCTTGAGAGGTCATTTAATCCACTCCACCCCCACCCTCACACTGAGGCAGAACCCAAGTAAACCTGGACCATCCCTGATAGATTTTGCCTAGCCTGTTTTTAAAAACTAAAGCTCCAATTACAGAGATTCCACAACCTCCCTTAGATGCCTATTACAGTACCTAATATCTAATCTAAATATCCTTTGCTGCAGATTGCCAGTTACTTTTTGTCCTACCTTCTGTGGACATGGAGAAAAATTGATCTCTATCCTTCTTATAACAGCCCTTAACATATCTGAAGATCATTCCAATCAAACCCTTTCCCTGACACATCTATGTGATATACCATCACAATGCAGCTGTCCTACCTTAGGTTACACTCTCAGCTGCTCTCACATTCTAAGTAAGGTTGGGCCTGTCATTGATGGGAGATCTCAAAAGAACACACAGGTGCCGCAGGAAGTACAGTTGGTGGTTCAGTAAGTGACATTCTTCCTTCTGAGTCATTACTGAACCAGTGTCCCAGCATGGATTTAGCAGAGCACTGTCCTAATGGAGGTGTTGACTTTTGAATGAGATGTGAAATTTGGATATTGACTATTTTGTCATTTAAAAATCCCCTGCCCTGAGCTCCCTCGTACATCCCGCATCCCTCCTGTGCCCCAACCCCTTTCCCTGAGCCCCTTCCTGCACACCACACGCCCTCCCACACCCTGCACTCCCTCCCACGCCCCAACCCCCAGCCCCAGCCCTACATTCATGGCCTTGCATGCAATTTCCCCACCCAGATATGGCCCTCGGGCCAAAAAATTTCCCCGCCCCCTGGTATAAGGGCTAGGTATAACTAACTGGTATCTTTATTGTCTTAAGCTGTGGTGAAGTATTCAGAGTGCTGCAGAAGTTTTTCAGGTATTCCACCTGCCACAGAAAGCCTATTTTGTCTTGTTTTGGTGACAAATTCAGTTGCCACCTGGCTCTCCATCTCTCTCCTCAAAAGCCAGCCACCTTCCCAACCTGTCAGTCAGAGGATTAGAACATATTAATGTGTATTTTAAACAGAGGGTTAAAAGTCCTCTTGTTGAGTTAATGGGAACCTGACTGGTGCTGTAATAAAAGAAACAGATGTTCAGTAAATACAGAGTTGTAGAGTTCTAATTATAATAATACTGACTCCTGTGTATATGCACAAGTGGACCCAATTAAGGTGGTCCAGGCAACCTTCATTCTGGAATTTCCTAACTTTTTAGAGTTGGAGTTTGCAACCTTAACATTCATTTAATGCATTTTGATAACTGCATGGTGTTGTTGACCATCTTGTCCATTTAGACTAGAGAAGGCTGGTTGGGCTTGTAGCGATATGGTTTTGGGGGGGTGTTTAGATTTTAGGAACAGTACAACTTTTATTTTGGAGGTATTTCTAATTCTGTTCATACAGCAAGTTATCCATTTGAAGCTGTTCAGATGTCTTTATAGTGTCATTTTACAGGACATCATCCAACATATATATGCCATTTATGTCAGATGAACAAAAGTTTCTTGACCTTCAGATGAGAATTAAAACAGAGAGTAGCCTGAGGCATGCAAAAAGGGTTGGGTTAAATAATTTTCAGTGTTTTAGTCCTTTGATCCCATGATGTCTGACTCTTTTTATGACAGAAGCACACAAAGAAAAATGTCTTCTTTTTTTCAAGCTCAAAGCCTATTGTCTTCTAGTATGAGCTCTGGGACAAGGCTGCAAAACAAAGTCACGCTGTCTATAAATAAAAGATAAACCACTAAGCATCCAAAGTTGTTCCAAAGTTGTTATTAGATAGTTTTGCACACCTTTGAAAAACTTGTAGTCATTAGGTAATTGCTACCTTCATAGCCCTCAAATTCACAATGTTTTAAACCTGACTGGACTGGTCCAATTATTTGTGATCCAGATAAGGTGGTTTTCTGTGTGTCTCATTTCATTTTTTTCTTCTTTGTAAATGACTTTGTGTACTTCAGCTGCAAGGAGAAAAGAAAGTGCTTGGTGCAAGGCAGAGGGAGAGCGCTGAGGAATACTGCTCCCTCTCCCCTGCTAAAAGCAGAGAGAGAAGGCTCCCCCTCCCTTGCCTTCGAATGAATTGGGAAGAGAAAGTGATTCAAGACCTCTATTAGCTCCCACTTCCCTGGGAGAAAGAGGCAGATCAGTAATACATACATTTTGCATACAGTCTCCCTTCAATCACATTTAAATCTTTAACCATGAGGGAATTGCCTAGAATAATTTAAAATGTGTTGTGGAAGAACCCCTTGATTTCCTCATTTTTATTTGTGTTGACATCAGTGTTCATTCTCCAGCAAGGGTGGAGAGCCCACGAACGTGCCTCTATTTAGCTTAGCGTGTGTGCACGCACACATGTGCACATGCATGTACACATATTTATATATGGCATGCTAAGGGGCTGCTGCTTAAGAACGCCAACTCTTCAGATGCACTTCTTGTTTCCCGTTTCCTTCCTGAAAGCAGACCCAGTGTTGCATCACCACAAAACAATGAGGTGTTTGAAGACAGTTATCAGAACTGATTAGCTCATCATCCTGTCTTGGTCTGCTTTAAATATTGGTAGGTTTTCATTGAGAGAAGCAACAGGTGCAGCAGAAATTTAAATTAAGGGGATTTTGAAGGCACTATGCCTATCTCTTGGGAAGTGCTAAGTGCATGAATTTATTAGGAGGAGTATTGGTATATGTATCATTCTACAATTCATATCTGCAAAATTTCTTCCTCCACCCATCCCAGATGTATAGCTGACTTGGAGAATATTCTGTTTTGTGACATAAAAAAAGAAAAACTAGCTCCCATTTAGATGACAAGCATAGGGACAAATTTTGTCTCAGGTATGCAACATCCATTGCAATCAATAAGAACTGCATATACATAACTGAGGGAAAAAGTTGACCCTTACCCTTATGTTATTTTTCACACTTTTGGCCAAATAAATTCTTTGGAAGATGTATATACAAATATGAATGAAACTTGTCTAATAAGACCAACCCAGGCATTAGCGAAAGCTTGTTCACTACAGAAGTAATGTTTAATGAAGGGTCAAACAAAATTGTATTAGAAACCTGCGGGATATTTTTAAGCTGTTGCTGCAAACAGAAGGTTGTTCAGAGGAGGTCGTCATGTTCAATACAGGTTTCACTGTGTTCAGAGTATCTAGATAGCTCCAGCAGATTCCATTTAATTATTTCAGGTTTATGTCAAATTTTCATGCTTCTGAGCAGGCCTTCTTATACACTTAAAGTTTGGGCTGGTTTGTGCTGCCAAATGTAGATGCTCTAGTACAGAAAACAAGTTATTAGACATTTTCATGGAAGTGGCCATATTACTTTTACAGTAAAAAGAAAGCCTAGCAGTACCCTTTGCAGTATGGGGGGGAAAAATTCTTCTTAGAAGAATGATATAATAGAGGAGGGTTTGTGAGAGGGCTCGTTTTTGGATGGACAAGTCCTAATTATGGGAGAGCAACATAAATAAAGAAACTTTTGACCCACCGAAAATTATTCACATTTAATATCCATAGACCAAAGAGATCTTCAGGGACCAGCTTCCTTATATGAAAGAGCGATAAGTCTTCACAGGTGAGGTAGCTTTAGGATGGAAGCCCCAAGCAGATGCATGAATGTGAGAATAGACATTTGGATACTTGAAACTCCCATTCTGCCAAATATATAACTGTGTTACTTCTGCAGAATTTCCTTCCCCTCCTTCCTCCTTAATCTCAACAGATTTTTAAAGGGAATGGCAAGTTTTAGAGGGTCTGTTTCCATGTACTTCAAATGCTTGAGTGACCCTACACTAGAGAAGGCTCCTTATTTTGGGGCCACCTCATTCAAAGCAGCAATGGGTCACCCAGCATTCAATGTTCTTTGGTTTGTTTTCCCCTAGCTTACCATGCGCTATCAGACATCTGCCTCTCCAGTAACTGCCCTCTGCAGTTATGTTGATTTGAAGTTTTAATCCAGGATTGTGAGGCACCTCGGCCACCCCCTTGCTTAGCATGAAGCAGTCTTGTCTGTGACTGCTGTGGATTCGCTCCCTGAAACCACCAGCCTCTGGTAGAACAAGCACTGCCTTCCAGTCCCCGACAGGCCTCGTTCTCTCTGGACAGTAAGGGACAGGCACACACCAACCCTTGAATACTCAGGGGAATTCCCTGCAATGTCCAGCTGCTTCTCTGATGAGCACTCCCAGAATTACCAGATCTACTGTTCTCAACAAAACATTACATGCCAGCTTGTAAGATTCAATTCAGAACCATCATTTTGCTTAACTTCATGGTACTTAGATATATTTATAATGAAAACAAGACTAAGGTTATGATCAAGGAATAGCGAATCAAGTAATAGTGAGTAAGGATATTGGAAACAAATGGTTACATATAAAACAAAATCGTAACATGCTTTCTAGAGACTAAACTTTAACTAGTAAGTTACTTTCTGGTCTAAAGAAGCTTATCTCACCCAAAGTTCTCTTGTGTTTTTAACCAATCCTAATTAAGATTCCATTTTCATAAAACAAATTCGCTGCCCATTTATTTCTTAGGTGAGGGATCCCAAAACAAACCAACCAACCTTTGGTATCACCTCAAGATAAGGTTCTCTTCCCCTGCTATTCTTCTCTTCCTGTTAGTTTCAGTTATTACTGAGTTGTTACAATTATTCATTTGCATTCAGTTCAGACTGGTGATAGGAGACCCATTGTGAGCAAGACAATACTCAATTTACATGTAAACAGATATATGGACAAGTGTCTCTTGTCTGACAGAAAACCTGCTTTTTGTCTTTGCTGGTGACTGGTACCTTGATACAGACTTTAAGAACATTTTTTCAATATAGATAAACAACTCACTATGCAACATCTGTCCATGTGTTTTGTAATAATATTGATGATCACTGTGATACCAACTTTCATTTAAGACCTATATGACATTCTATGGTGAACTAGAATGCACCTACCAGACTCAGGAGATTATTGTTCCTCCTCTGCAAGTCGTTGACTGTAAGAGGTTCTTGGGTCACTGTAGCCAACACCTCCAGCCTGTGTAGGGATGGCATTCATTTGTTTAATTTGTGTTTTGCATGTTGATATCACCTCAGGCCAAGAATGAAACACTTCCTTAAAACGGCAATTTTATAAAATTATCTCTTCCCCCCTCCTGCCATTCAGCTTACTGACAACTACAGTTATGCTTTACTCCATGTGTGAGGTGTGTCAGTAATTTCAGATTAGATGTAAAATTGCACTTGACTATTTAGGGTCATTTGGGGCCTGATCTAACTTCCATTGAAATCAATAGGTCCTAAATATTTCAACTTTGTTCAAGGGTAAGATTATCTGTAGAATTCTGGCTAGATTCTTACTTGAGTGATTAGTTTGTGCTTTAAAAATAATAATAATAATCCCCCTGTGATTTAAATGTGAAGTTATTTTTCAGTTCCATACCTTAGAAAAATGTTTTATAATGATGCTAGAGAAGAAGGGTTACTAGGTCATATGAAAGAGATAACTGTATTTCAGAGATTGTTGATTGAACTGTTTATAAGAGCACAACCAGTAGAAATAACATTTTACATAGTAGGGGCTGCCTTTTGCACACAATTAAAGTGTGGCTGTAGCACAACTTTGCTGTGGAATTATATTAAGTGTTTTCTATTTGAACCACATCATATTAATCCAGTATTGATATGTGGTTTCTTTAACTGATTTTTGAAACAGCTTTGCAGCTTTTTGTTAATTGTAAAGCAAGGAAATACCCAGGACTTGAACCAAAATATTTTGCCCCGTACACATGTTGGTGTCTAATGAGAGCACAGCTTTGCTAACCTCTGAAGTACCACCAATTTTCCCCCTCCCCCAACACCACTTACAATTCCCATTCATCAGAGCCAGGCACTGCTAGAGGATATGCAGGAAGGGTCCATTTTCGAGGTTTCTCAATAAATGCAATCTGTGGAACATTGGTAGTTTCATAGGCCTACTATCTCAGGAGTTAATAAGCCCTTTGAAGAACTGTATATATTATTCTTAATCTTTTGTTTGTTGAAACCTTGGAAACCTGTTGAAACAGACCTTGCCTTCTTCTAGCGTCCTAATCCAAACTGAGATCTGCATTGCAGGCAGGCTTAGTTCACAATATCCTCTTCCTTGGGGTCCCAGTGATGACTGATAACTATGAGATAGTGGGTGTTGTACATTCTCTCCCAGCATACTCCAGTGGAGGTTTCAGAGTTTGTTACTTTTTCGATCCCCCCAAAATGGGAGTACCATATGGCAGATTTGCCAATACTGCAAAACATAAGATTTAGGAATCTGCCAATCTAGATAGCATGTTTCTAGAATATAAAGAATTAGTATATAAATCCTTTGCTGACCTTGATGTCTCATTATGTAACTGCTTTGCTATTTTTGCTAACTTCAGGATGATTTGTAAGTGATTTATAAGCCAAATTTACCAGACTTGTACTGCACTTTGCTAGTTATTCTGCCATATCTCAGTGGCGTATTTCACAACAGGAAGTTGATCTTCTCCCATGTACGTATAACTGTCTTTCTACCCCATGTTTGGCCTATTAGGTTACAACTAGTAGGTCTCCCAACTGAAACCAGAGTAGAATAAATTGAAGTTGGGAAAGCAAGTTTTATCCACCAAGAATAGTTGTGTCTTAAAGCTAATTTTGTGGATCTTAAGAAAGAGAGGATTCTTAAGAATTCAGAGCTTTAAAAGAATAGTCTAGGATGATTATTGATATGTTCTGGAATACATGATTGAAACAGATCACAATATGTATCTTGAACTACCTTCACTCATTTACATATGGAATAGTGTGAGTGCGAGATGGATCCAGATCTTGAATTCTGTGATTACTCAGACAAGCAAAAAAGAATTTGCATTCCTTACAGTTATGAATCCTATGTACCTGTAAGGAAGAATAGTTTTCAGAAGCTTCAGCAGTCCTGTGGCCACTGACATTTTGTCTCCCGACAGAAAGGCATCAGTTTTGTCCCCAAAAAAACACAAAGCTCTAATGAGAGCTGACAATCATAGGCTTTATGAAAATCAGAACTATCCTTGAAGTTCCTAACTGGCGGTGAGGATGACCCTATTCATCCTAATCTTAAATCCAGAACGCTTTTGATTAGGCTCTTATTGACCACAAAATCCTTTGAAGAGGTTCAGTGAAGTTTTAGCTAAGCTTCTGGAATCTTTCTTGGAACAGAAGGTATGAACATTTGTCCATGGTAGAAAAAGACTTCACCTGTAAAACTGAGAATCCTTGAGGATGCTAAGAAGCTCAAGGGAGCCACGCTGAGGTCACTCAATTGGGGTAAACTGCAAAGAAAAGGGCAGACAATCCCCAGAGCTGTGGATATTTCAATACCTGGATTTACCAACCCAGCACAAAACAGCTTCTGTTATACCTTGCTGGTCACTCAGAAGCCAACAACACAGTTCACTTAAAGCAACCCAGCCTCAGGCCTCCACCCAGACACCCAAGTCAAATATGATGAGGATTACTGAAAATCCCAATAATCATATAAGAAAGTTCTACCAATCTCAAAGGATTGGACACATTACCTCCCAGGTTAATGAATATTCCAGATCTTTCTCAAATATAAGGTTACAGACAATTCTTGTTAACTAAACTAAAATTTATTAAAAAAGAAGAAAGAGTATTGATTAAAAGATTAATATACATACAGACATAAGTACAGTTCTGGGATCAGATTCATAGCAGAGATGTCAAACTTTGTAGTTGCAAAGAGTTCTTTCAGAATTAGTCCAATGTCCATACTCAGGGGATTCAGTTAGGACTGGCGATCTCAGCCTTATGACTTAAGCTTCCCCTGCATGAAGCATCAAGTAGATCTGAAATTAAAAGGATCAGGACCCAAGGCGGTTTTATACAATTCCAGGCCTTTTCTTGATTGGTTGGAGTCTGTAGGCGAATAAGAGGCAAACATGGAGACTTTGAACTAGATCTATTTCCTAAGCATGGTAGGTAATTAGCTACATGCATTAACACAAGACAATTGCTTGTTTTTTCACCATTCACAGGTTATATGCTATACATTTCAAAGGGAGATGAATATAGTGATAGTACTATGTTTACAGTTTATTTAAATGTTAAGATGTCTTTTTGATCTCTGAATTCACAGAATACAGCATAGACAGGGACTGTTTGAGCACATCGTTAAACTCTAACAATATATATGTAAACACACAAGCAAACAAACATTATCTACCAATATGTTTCTAAAGGTTGAATCTGGGTCGGTTAGCCTGCTTAACCCTTTCTGGCCATGCATTACACTTTATATAAGATTCTTTGAAATTATATAAACAGTGGTAGCAGCAATGATTTGCATGTTTATACTCTAATTAGATAATGTCACACCTCCCTCCCCAGTATTGCTTGGCCTACACCATTAACAGGGCCCCTCACCCTAGGAGAAAGACTAAGAAGATGGAAGGAGCATTGTTAATAGGCTTTCACTCAATTCCTCCCTCCTATCAAAGTCAAAATCTCAAAGGCTTTCCCCCACATTCTAGATGTGATCTTGGCAACTCCAAAATGAATGGTGGGTAGAGGTCTCCCATAAATTCTTTTGGGTTTATATCCTTGCAGCTGAAGGTACCACATAAAACCAGAGCCTAAACAGAGGGGTTTTTACATGTACTTGCCCTGTGGCCTTGTGTCACTGACATTCATGTCAAATCATATGAAAATAATAATTCATCATTAAGTATAACATTTTCCATGGATCAAGATAAAATGTGGTTTTACAAATCTGTTTCTCTTGAGATGGTTTCAAATACAATGGACAACTGAAGTAGAAAATCCAATTTTTGTGCCTATGTGTTGGATAGCAAAGTTCTGCCTCTTTGGCAATTTACAGTAACTCAGCAGTGTTTACAATGATAAGAAAGCAACTTGGTGAAAGTGAGGTAAAACAGCTAATAGAGAGCAAGATAAAACTGCAGTTAATTCAGCCATCAGGAAACTGATCACTGAGAAATGGTCTCGATATGTCATTTTGAGCCAGACCAGGTTGTGATTTCACTCAATCCACTCCTTGTTTAAGTTTCAGTGTTAAAAAGACCATTTATCAGCCTGTCACTCATGCAAACTCCATGAGGCAGATACAAAGCGACCACAGAACATTGGTCTTGGTGTAGCAAAGCACAGAGGTCCTTGCTAGAAAAGTTTTACTTACACTGTATTTCATCAATCTTTCCTAGAGATAAAGATGCAGTCTTGGTGGGAAACAAAATTCAGTGGATCTTATGGTGTTTATCAACTGGTTAGAGGAACAACCGTATGAGAAGTCAAACTAGAAGTGACTAGACAGCAAACAGAACGATACACATACTCATCTATTTGCTAGTTATTGCAAGTTGTTGAATGTATGGGTTATAGCCTGACGCATAAACAAGTGTGTTTTGCCCTCAAATTGTTAGCGAACAACTTTATTTTGCCAGAATAGCACTTACACCTCAGAGCAATTAAAATACATCTCAGTAGACAGTTATGTAACAAAGAGTGTGGCTCATAATATGCAACCTCATTACACTGGATGATCTGTTGTCGGGAAATAAAGACAATTCATGTTAGAGACTTCAAATCAACTCACATATTCAGTATTTGCTTACATTTTAGATGAGAATATGATTAACATATATACAGAAAACTATCCTTCACTGATCCTTTAAAAATAGCAAATGTTCAAGGCTAGACTGAGCAAGCTTTACCCATATTGGTAAACTCTTACTAACACAAGTAACCCCATTAACTTCACTGTGACTGTTTAAAAAGTGCTTACCATTTTAAATAAGGTTTTCAAAATCGACCTACTTAGCCACACTGAAAAATGATCAGTTTGGGTGTTTCTATCTGCAAAACTGCATGTGTAGCAGAACAGCATTTGTTCTGCTTCATTCCACTGCTGATCAATGGAATAAACAGGGAAAGCTGGGGAGGGGACGGGGGATAATTTTGTCACTAGAGCTAGCCACTTGATGCTGTTTTAGGACAGGTTAGCCTCAAAGAGGAATGATGTATTTCAGATGGTGACATGTTAGGTGAGCTATGTGATAGAGATTAAAATTAGGTAGGGGAAGGAAAAGAGCCAACACTTTCAGTGGAGGCCTTTCAAACCTCTTACCTCTAACCATCATTAAGATGCCAGCAAACGTTTAAGTGTAGACCTAGCCTATGTGTAAACTAAAAATATAGCTATACTGACAAAATTTCCTAGCATAGACTAGGCCTTGCACTCTCTGACAGTTTCTCTGTTTCCAAGCTGCAGCTGATAGTATTTTATTTCATAGCGATGCTGTGCTGATTAGTTTATTGATGTTTGTAAATGTTTTCAAGGTGACATGCATGTGGTAAGTGCTATATATTATTTATGAACACAGATGTGTGGTTTGGTAACACAGACTTGCCTGTGCTGTGATCCTATGAAAACAATAAAATGCTTTAATTTTAGAAATTGCTTTTCCAATATATAGATATATGTTTTAAAGTTCTAGAGTAATTCAGAATGTGTACCATTTCCAGGTTCTCTAGTTCTTCCTAGTCCTGGCACATCAAAGAAGAAGCCACAGTGAGACATCTGTCTCTAGTTAATGTCATGGTTATGGAAGTAGAACCTCCTCTTCTGTTTGGTTCAGTGTGGTCAGCCCTTTGATGGATGTGTTCAGCCTTCATCCAGTTTGATCGCTGCGTTCAGCCCCTTGTTCAGATCTGCATGTGAACAAGAATGTCCTGACCTGAGATCCTTTTTAATACAGCAGGGATCCTTGATATAAACCATCAAAGGAAACCTTTGATCTTTTGACTATCTCTTAGTCATCTGCAGCAGAATGCAAATAATAATGAAAACAAAGCTGAGGAGCAGAGCAGCTACATTAAAGAGTCAGGCTCACTTGCTGGCAAAGGAACTAATCATAGCTGTGATGTTTTATCCTTTCATTGGGGGTGAGGAGAAAGAAAGACATGAAAAGAAAAGAAAAAAGCTTTACTCAGCAGTGAAACCTTATTATTAAAATGAAATATTCCAGGAGTGACATTTATTTATTTATTTCACTGCAGAAGGAGTTTACAAGAGAGATGAGGGTACAACAGTTATCTTCAGCTAATGGAAAATATTGCTTATCTCACTGTAGGTACTGTGCTTCTTGTAAGAAGTGACATTTGATGATGCTTTCAAAGGCCTGAAGATCAATTGTAGACAATTTCTCTGCTGGTCTGCTTTGCACAGGACTATTTCTGGATATTAAACACTTAATGTCAGCAAGTTTTAAATTAACTCAGTCGCATGAGAGAGTCTTTGCTAACATTTTATTTTTGCAATTCATATGGAGGGGCATAGATTCAGAAGTTGATGGTAAAGTAATTTTAAAAACACAATATCTGAAGGACTTTTATTTTTAATTGCATTTTCATTTTGTTTTTGCAGTATATTCTAAGATCAAGACATGGGTGTCATAGAAACCAGCAACAAAATGTGACATTTAGAACCTGAAAAAAGTGTGTATGTGTGAAAGCTTGTCTTCAGGTTTCAAATGTCTGATGCACTTCTTTATCTAGACAGCTGGGCAAAAAATTTTGGCCAAAATTTTTTCACCAAAAAATGCAGAGGCAAGTTGGCCAGAACACTTCGTGAATTTGTGTCAAATTTGCTGAATTGTTTCAGTGGGGGTAGGGGAGAACAAAGACAGACTGAAATGACTTTTCATTTGAAATATAGTTAATTTAATTTGTTTAAAAAGTGAAATAACCTCAAAAACAAAATGACATTTTAAAAAATATTTTTGCTTATGATCAAATGAAACGTTTCCTTCAACACAAAAACTAAACTAAACATTTTATTTCAATCCTATATAAACTTTTTCACTTTTTCAGTTTTCCAAAATATTTCTGGTCGACTTGAAAGAACTTTTTCTTTTTTTCTAGTTTGACAATCGAACCAAAAAAATCAGTTATTTGCACAACTCTGTTTATATGTTTATACTCATACAATCACTGTGTATGCGGGAAATTTTATGACATGATGCAAACCCTAACATTTTAAATCCTTTGGTATAGTTTAGGAAAGTAGATACAAGTTTCTCATTATACTATATTAAAAATGTCTATGAATCCTCTTCAGCAGAGATTGTCTCCAGGGGTGAGAGGGTAGTGCAGTTTCCATAGCCCATTCAGTCTTGGCATCTGTGGTGAGACAAGTTTGCCACAGGTTGTGATCCTCCTGGTGACAATCTAGATGTGTTCATATAAATGGAAGCTTATAGCTTCACTGAACAGGAGTAGCTATTGGGAACCTTCTCACTGTTAAGTGCATCTCCAGTTTGAAATTGAGAAACTGCCCCAATAATAAAACCCAGTTAACAAAATTGTCACCCAAAAGAAAATATTTTATTTCTGTCAAGGTTCATGAACTCCCACATTGATGGTGAAATTGTGTCATTGGTTTCCTCAGTCTATTCAGTGTTGGAGCAAGCTGCAGTTCTGTGTTGCACAGTGCTGGGAATTCAGAGACAAGCTCCAGTTATTCATTTCATTTAAGTCTCTCATCCAAAATTCAAAGCCTGGAACTGTGTACAATGCAGGTTTTGGTAAATATAGAGGGCCAAACTAACCCTGGGTCTTGACTCTGTTAATTTCAGTTGAACTACAGGGATAAATTTGGTCTGGAGTTTTTAAAGTATTTATTTAACATTTTTAACCTGATTTAAGTTCTGAGCCTTAAAGAGTAGGGTAGTGTCCCTCTCACGGTGTGGCGACTCACCCCTGCAGCGCCTCCTGCTGATCGTCCAGGGAATTAGCTCTTCCAGCCTTGAAGCACCCTCTGCAGGCTGATGTCCTGCTTGCCGCTGGCCCCATGTCCCTCCCAAACCCTGGTGCCCTCTTCCCTGGGGTGCTGCACCCCTGCAATACACCCACAGCCTCGCTGGGTCTCCCCTGCCCAGGGAACCCCCACCAACTATCCCCACCTTGCCTCAGTCTATGAGCTACTGCCAGTCACCATCGAGACCCCATTCACTGGGGCCAACTGCAGTCTGTATAAGCCAGTTATCATAGGCAAGGAGGATTTGACCTGCTACAGTCCCTAATATTCGTGTCCAACAAAAAATCCACACATTCCCTAGATAATCAGAGTTAGCTGGAACTGGGAACAGAGCTGACTGTTCCTTTGCTTCTGCTTTGATCTGTGTGGGGTTCCAGTACACAGTTTCACTTCACGTTTTGGAACTTTGGTTGACCTCATAAGTAGAGCTGAGCTGCAACGCTGATTTCTATTTGATGGACAATTTTGTGTTTCTCAGTTTCTGTGTGTGTGTATATATGTTCCAAATCAGAACAAAAAGTTAGAAATAGCGTGGAAATTTTCAAGATATCTCATTTTGGGAGAAGCAGAATGGAAATTTTCAAAAGATTTCAGGCATAGAGCTAGCCAGCAAGCTGCCCAGCAGCAGCAGGCAGCTGCCTGGTTTCCATAAAAAATTCAGATGCAATCTATCTAATTCTTCCAACTATTGGAAACTAAGGGACAACTATTCCATTGGAAAAATTTTGACAGGCTCTGGTCAAAACCAATGAAGTTTATCTGTTTTTTTCCTCAAAGTTAAGAGGAGTGGAGTGTTTCCTGATCTGGTGTGAAACCATAAATCAAGCCAATCTTTTCAGTGAACCAAAGATGCAAAAATACTGCCAAAATTTAGTGTGGTTTCATGTCTCTCACCTAGGCCATGGTAACTATTATATCTTTTGCTATTTGTTTTAAGTGTGCCAATGATTAAAAGGGACTTTCAGTGCCTTTCCTATGCAACAGTTAAGTGCTTTAGTGCCATTGAATTATAGGAGAGGATTATCATATGTGTTTTTCCAAGTAAGAAGAAATGTCTGAGAGGAAATGTCTTCCTTTGATGATTATGGCAACCAATCAACTACCTGAAAGGGGGTTCCAAAGAGGATGGAACTAGGCCATTCTCATGATGGTAGATGACAGAACAAGGAGCAATGGTCTCAAGTTGCAATGTGGGAGGTCTAGATTGGATATTAGGAAAAACTAATTCACTGGAAGGGTGGTGAAGCACTGGGATGGATTACATAGGGAGGTGGTGGAATCTCTGTCCTCAGAGGTTTTTAAGGCCCGGCTTGACAAAGCCCTGGCTGGGATGATTTAGTTGGGGTTGGTCCTGCTTTGAGCAGGAGTTGGTCCTGCTTTGAGCAGGGGTTGGACTAGATGACCTTCTGAGATCTCTTCCAACCCTAATCTTCTATGATTCATGGGTTTCAATTTGTATTGTCTGATTTATAACATTTGTATGTGACAGTGACATAAGGCAGACCTAGCTGGCTGATCCCTGCTACTAGTCAGGCAGGGACTGGTAGGGAGAAGTATGCTGAGTCAGTGGGAGTGGAGAAAGTTTGCCTCACATCTCTTCTGTTGATTAATGAGAAGTGTTACTGGGCTCTGAAGAGAGTCCCCTCCAGCCAGAAGAGAGGTCTCCTGAGCCTGTAGATGGTAGCCCTGACACAAAGCACCAATAAGGGAAAGATTAAAAAATAGTATCCACAAACCCCAAATCCTGGTGAATGTCCAGGACTCTATCAAGGTCATTAAGAAATCTGGTTTAGCCCCTTTTCCCTCACCCTCAGAGAGGAAAAAGAATATACATTCCTTACAAAAGGCAGTTTATATTGTAATGCAATTGTCTAGTGCTATACATTAACTTTTGGACAGACTGGTCCTTCTACCTGCTAGCGATCCCCAGACAAGCCCAGACCAGAATTCTGCAAGGGTTGGTAATTTATTATATAAATGTCAGTCTGATAATGTGGATTTCTTTTCTTCAGATGATGTCTCAGAAATGTACCCTTTTAAACTGATTGATTAATTACAGGGCAGGGAAAGATTGGGGTGAGATGAGGATTGAAATGCCCCATCTCATTTATCAGCACAACAGTGTTTAAAAAAAAAAAAAGTGAACACATTCTGAAGCTTGTATTTGCAATTGGACGGGCTTAACAGATGCTGAAATCCAGGAGTTTAGAATTAATATGAGCCCCTCTCTCATACCATCAAAAGAAACACAAGAGTTTCTGACATACACCCATTTTTCTGACTGTAACAGCATTCTGGGGGCCCAATTGTGCAATCTCTTGTGCCATTGCTGAAACCAAGATCACAAGATTGGGGCCACAGATGTGATGTTGGCTTTTAATTAATATTTCCTTGCTTTCTAGATTTTTTTTTTTCCTTTTATGTTTACTTTCTAGCTATTATAGTTTAATAGTAACTGGCAAATTATTAGTAATTTTACTTAGACTCATATGTCCTCTTTGTTTGGAGGGAAGAGATGATATTTAAATACTTACCTGTTTGAACAACAGATTTTTTTCCCCTTGTGAATAATATGTATTGGCTTTCTGTCTTCTCTTGCCTTTCTTGTGAGTTTATACCGGCAAGTTTTCAGTAACCTTATAGATGCTTTCTATTTTATCTCATTTTTTACAAACTGGTTATCTTTACTGTTTGTGCCATTTTGTTATCTACTTGTTTTTTCAATTGTGGACTCCGTAACTATGCATTGTACTAACAATTAACACAACAGCAACTGTTGCAGTATGTTTTGTCCAATCTAAGATTTAGACAAAACATGGTAGGTGAATAAACAGACAACTGGGAAGGAGTGAAAGTTTGTGAAACGCCTTGCCTTGAATTTTTTACAAAAATAAAATATCAGTTCAAATACATAAAAAATGTAATTTGGACATAAAATACATTAAAAAATGTCAGACTTTCACTAGGGAAAAATATATCAAAATTAACCATTTAGTCTGGAGTTGCAATTCTTCCATTATAGGAGAAAAAAGAACTATGTTTATATCAGAAATAGGACACTTCATCTTGGATCATATTACTAATATATATCAGCATTCATGTGCAAATACTGTACTTAGGAAGTAGAAATCGCTAGCTGAGGTTGGAGTCATAAAACGTTTGAAGTACCAAGCACTTCACCCAAATGTATAAACTTAACTTACACATTCCAAAAGCAAATATTACAGGAGGCTCCCTAACTAGAGTGGTAGTATCTCATTGTATTTAAATAAAACAAGTTTGTGAACTACTTTTTTTTTTCTTTCAGCCTAATAAAAACTGAATGGAGATCCTATTTGATACATTACATTGCTGCTTCTAAGCTTAGTTTTCCTGGTTGAAATCAGTCCTAAATGAGTTTTTATCCCTCCCCGCAGCTTGTTACAGCTAAAAGAATCTGGTTGTAAATTGGCTCCAGAAGGATTTGGGAAAGCTACAACTGGATGGTTAAGCAATCATGGTTTGTTTAGGTTACTAGGACAGTCAGTAAAGCTTTGTAATCTTCACCCAGAAAGAGCTCGTCGGTGAATTAACAAGTTACCACCATTGAGAATCTCCTTTGCAGCTAGCTGCTGTCTCTCATCAAATGAAATTGTCACTGGGCTTCTGGAATTTCCCTGCAACTTCTGTTTGAGCAGCCAATATCTATTTACAATTTAAAAAGCTAAGTGTGCCTCAGCAACCAGATGCAGTTAAATTTGAGGTTTAACCAGCATGGCAAGTCCGAGCCACTTTCTCTAGTTTCTGTTCACCATGCTACACCTTGGAGTAGCAGCCACAAAGAAAGATCTTTATGAATGAGACCCAGCAGATAGAACAGCTTGAAATATGAACTGCTTAAGAAAAGATGGTGCAATCTGGGCTATATTTGGGGGAAGAGAGGAAAAAGCAGTAATGGAGGAGCTCTCCGAATGGATAAATTGTTCCCTCTGACTGCTCTCTGAGCCTTCCCATAGGGTGGCATGTATGCGACCCAGCTTCAGAGTTCTTACTCTGCTGCCTGCGTAGCATTGCCCTAGGAGCTTGCAGAGGACTTCCCTCAATTATGGTCTGTCATCTTCTTTGATCAGGGTGTTGACACAATTTGCAAAGGATTCCTTAGTTTTGTGTCAAAGGTTATATTAGATGTTGACTAAAACAGCCTCCCTTCTATCTGAAGTAATAGAAATCTATGCAATTTACTACTTCTTTTTCTTTCTGTTATAAAATCTATATTGACTTATTGGTTCTGGGTAACATTTTAGGTGCACATAAGTGACTTAGTCTCCTAAATCCCACTGAAAGCCAAAAGAATTGAGTTCCTAAGAAACACATGTTCTCTGAAAAATGTATCTTTCACTAGATTTTTTTTTCATGGGGTAACACCTTCCTAGGCAGAGTTTCTTTACCATGCAAGTATTAAGGTTCACAATGAGAATCTGCCTGAGCATTAATGGGCATTAATGGTATTTGCTGATAAATGGTATTATAGATAAATGGAGAAAATTCAGTTTAAACGCTTGCACACCCAGAGTGAAAGAAATAAAATTGGACAGGTCAGCATTAGAACAGTTCCAGTGTGGATGGTGGCTTCTGTGATGTGGACAGCTCTCCTTAAAGAACTGGAATGGTTCCTGGATGGAGGCCACCAATCCATTTTACACACAACACTGAACAAGCATCAGATAACAGCAGCATAATTTTGATCATAACTGATCTGAGCTGGCTTCAAACTCCTGTCCAATGGCTCAGCTGGCTAAAGTTTCTGACTCCTATTTTGTTATTTTGTTGTTGTTTTGTTAGATGCTGTTTGTAACATCAACAATCTGCAGCAATAAAATTTATCTTAAGAAAATGGGGATGAGGGAAGCGTGGAGGAGGGGAAAAGCCACCAAACAAATAACTAGTTATGAAGTGTATTCACAAGTGGAAATAAATAAAGTGAAAGGTTCTGTTGGCTGTGGCAGAGATCTTATAGGAAGATAGGTTGTGGTTGCTTGGAAAAGCTTTGACATTAGTACCTGTAATGGTAAACTGAGTTTGGCTATCTCAAAACTAGCTCTGTTTTAAGTCTGAACAAAGGATAGGGGTCCCTTTAAGAAAAGTCACAATGCAATTTCTTTTATTTTCTTTTTGTTTATCATATTAACCATGCCCACACATCCCCATTTCCTTACAGATATAATTTACCCTCTTTGTGCATGTATGTATGTATGCACTCGTAGTAGACAACACAGTCTGCAAGCATCAAACAGGAAAGAATATGGCAGTCATAGAATCATGGAATATCAGGGTTGGAAGAGACCTCAGGAGGCCATCTAGTCCAATCTCCTACTCAAAGCAGGACCAGCACCAACTAAATCATCCCAGCCAGGGCTTTGTCAAGCCAAACTTTAAAAACCTCTAAGGATGGAGATTCCATCTATTCTATTCATCTATTCTATCTGAATTTTAATTAACTTTTTAACTTTTAATCAGGCACGCTGCTTTGGAGGCCAATGTTTCTTCTGTGCTTACTCAATTTTTGTACAGTAGAGAAGCACAAGTAGTTTTCATGATGAACCTTTCTAGTATTTATATAGATAGAGGGATCACGGGAAACATTTGTCACATTTTATGCAGACCAAACAGAAACATATTGCCTGAATGTCAGGCAGATCTTGAGCCTTATTCTGCTTTCACTTTTATATCAGTGTAAATCAAGAGTAAGTCCGATAAAGTCCATGGAGTGAGCCACGTGTAATAGAGATGAGAATCAGGCTCCTTTTATACAAACTAGTGATGTCTTAAAATAAATTGTGAGGTTTTTTTCCTGACTGCTCTCTCTCTATTTCAGTGGCTTATTATTTTAGTGGAAAAATGAGAGCGAATCTGGCAGAAGTAGACACTGTCAAAATGGATTTCTGGGGTTAATTTACCTATTTTGCAGGCACATATTTTCATAAGATTTAATGAGCTGCTGAAAGGAGGAGTGCTGCTTTTTTCCTTGATGGCAGAGAGATGAAAACAAATGGTTTTCTAGGATTACATTAATTGGCACTTTAAAAGTTAATAGAATTTGCATGGATCCACAACAGCAGCACCTGGAAGAAGCATGTGGGAATTCCATTGAGATAAACTGAAGGCTGGTTGCTGAATAAAATAGTAAGATTCAATTTGCAAATTTTGGATGTAGGGCCAGTCCTTTGGTTCCTACTCAGGCAAAATCCCCATTGACGCTAGTAGAAGTTTGCCTGTGTAGGACAACAAGATTGGGCCTGTAAAAGAAATTGTATTTAGAGAATGTTTTCAATATTCCAGAATAAGAAAATTCTTTTAAAATATTTTTTACATTTTTAAACAAAAATACCCATTTTAAATCTAGAAAGTGACAGATGAAAGAATCTGTGTCCTGTCTTGTAATGCCAACCACATGGAAGTTCCATTCCGTTTCCTTGTTCCACGGTTGCTTGGGCTGCCCCATGTGTCTGATCATCAGATATATAAACAGAGAAAATGTGCATAAATTTCTTGGACCAAATTCAGCTCTGAGATGCTGACATAGCATGCCTGCCAGTGGCAACAGGAGAGGCACATAGGTATCTTCTCTGGGTATATCTACACTGCAAATAGATGCCTGCGCCTGGCCTGTACCAAGTGACTCAGGCTCACTGAGCTCAGGCTGCAGGCTGTTTAATTGCAGTGTAGACTTCTGGGCTTGGGCTAGTGCCCAGGCTCTAGGGTCCTGCAACCTGGGAGGGTCCCAGAGTCATGCTGCAGCTTGAACCTGGAAGTCTACAGTGCAATTAAATAGCCTCACAGCCTGAGCCCCACGAGCCAGAGTCAGCGGGCACGGTGTAGGGATATACTTTCAAAGGGCAGCATTTCAATCACTTGCATTCAATCCAAAAACAATAAAGGTGGAAACTGCTTCAGTTTCATATGTTACTTCTCACATTTATTGTGCAATTTACTGTGATGTAATGGCCCTGATTTTCTTGTCTGGCTGAGCTCTGCTTAACACCGCAGTGGAAGTGGAAAGCAGCAAAGGTGGGTTTGAGTCATTTTTGTGACTCCTCAGTAGAGCTGGGAGACTTTTTTTTGAAAAATACCAAATTCACTGAAAAATGTACCTTTCAGGACACCAAAACTGTTTGTGACTTCAGGTCAAATTTGGTGAATAGTTTTGGGTAAAAAACCCCAACTCTTTGACATTTTCAAAACAAGTGTTTTGGCATTTCATTTCAAATTGGAATTTTCTAATGTTTTGCTCAACACAAAGGACATTTTTATTCAGTGTTTTGTTGTGGCAGAAACCTTCCCCAAAAAATCAGTTTTGGTTTGAAATGAAACAACTTTTTTCCCCAGATTTTATGTTTATGCCGCAAAACCAAAAAAAGCACTTATGCACTCAACTCTCCTCTTCAGTCCTGGGATTCTGACTGACACAACTGGTGCTTGAATTTGCACCCAGCTGCCAAGAACCCCACGGCTCTGTTCCATCAGTCAGGAATAGACAGAGAGAGGCCATGCTCCATTTTATACCCCCTTGTGCCAGTCACATCTCCTGGGCATGTTTGATGCTGGCTCTACACCATCTAGATTTCCTCCACTTTGAAAGAAACATTATCTGGCCAGTTAAGCTGGTTTATGGCCTCTCTGTACTGCCCAGAACTAGCTCCCTCCTCCTCCCAAGCCAAAACATGACATAAAACCTCACAATAAAAATTCTCAAAGTACAGTATATATGCCAAATTTTGGGCAGAGTTTTTCTTTCTCTATGTATCTTTCTAGCTGTCTTTCATGTGGTATTTTTCTCTCTCTCTCTCATTCTTTCTCTTTAAATCCTCTATCTGTTGGATTATATCTTGTCTAATTTATTCCAAGATGAGATTTTTTAACGCAATCAGGGGTGGGAGAAAGTAATTTGGAATCTTTTTTAGAGAACACAATGATCAGTGTTGGGGTTTTTTGCTTGCTTTTTTAAACATCTCTTTGTGGTGTATCTGACTGTATGTTACATATTCCAATACAAATACAATAGTAAACATTGTATAAAATAGCAAAAAGAGCTAATTGTCTGAGTTAACTGCACATACATCAGATGTTTTGTGCCAAATCATTCAGAGGTGCCATCAAACTATGAATGTAGTAGTTTAAAAAGGAATGAGAGGTGCTCAAGGTAAGACTACAAACCCAGAAGAGAGATTTTGTATCTCTTAAAGCTGCCATACAGTATCTCATTTTATCCTCAGCAATAGTATCTGCACAGCTGATGATAGCATTCTTACAAAAATGTGTAGTGTCGCCTTAAATAATTATGAAACTAGAGTGACGTGATTTGTTTTGCAGAGGGTGGAGTAAGAATGAGGGCAAGGCTTGGTTTTTAAATGGTGCACTTAAGGTCACGGACTGACTGGCTCCAGTCAGATTATTGCCCTCATGTCTGCAGACAAGCCTCTTAATAACTATACTGGGGCTCCCGCCCTCACAAACTGCACATGGGAAGAACAGTGCATCGTGAGGATAACAAATAAGATTCAACCACCCATTACCACTATAGAGGAGCCAGTGCTTTGCTCCTGGAATAGTCATCTTTACTGAGGTCATAGAAATGAGAACTTTCCCATAATTAAAGGTGAATAATAAAAAGATGTTTTTAGAAAAAGAAAATTTGTGTGTAAGATTCCACTGAGAACAGTTGTATGGGTTTATACGTGTATTTGTGTATCTCCCTTCTGTTTAAAAATGTAATAAAAGTCAGGCTCCACAGAACTTCTCTGGACTGGAAATCTCTTCCTATACTTAGACTGCCTCCCCACAACCACCTGCCGGTGTCCTAGGTTCTCTGCCAGGCTTCAGAACAGGGCATGGTGCTGAAGCAGCAGAGAGTGGATGACCTCCTCCAGTCCATAGACAGGGGAAGTACAACCATACCCATCCTTATGCTCTTCTCTGCAGCATTTGATACAGCTGATCTCCAAATAGTCCTGACCTGTCTCCATGATGCTGCAGGATTGAACAGAAATGCCTCAATGTTACTATATGGCCAAACAGCCATGGCAGCAAAAGCCTCCAGTTCCATCTGCAGCTAACCAGCATAGGCATGTTCATCCTATGGGACTTTTCTGTGGTATTCAATACCATTCATCAGCAGATGCTTTTGCCTCCCCTCTAAAAGGCTACAGGAGCAACATAAATGTCTTGAAATGGCTCAGGCCTGGTCTACATCAGGACTTATGTTGGTATAACTATGTCACTCATACCTGACCAACCTAGTTATACTGACCTAATCCCCAGTGTAGACAATGCGAGGTTGACTGGAGGGCTTCTCCCATTGACATAGCTACCACCTCTTGTCCCAGACCAAACCCAAAGGCTGAATGGAGAGGTAGAAAGGATTTTAGCTTTGTATTTTAACACAGTTTGAACCAGTTGTTACCATCTTCAGATTGGAATGGATTGGAAATACAGAGTTCTTGTTTCCACTGGTTGTGTGACAGACGGAGAAACACCATGTAGCTAAAAAATAAAACATTCTCTCTTAAGCCTCAATTTTTACACCCTCCCTGTGATTTTCAGTGGGTGGTGGGTATATAAATTCAGCCATAATGCTGAGTACAAATAACATATAATTGATTGAAAAATATATTTTGGCCATGCAAAGAACTTTATTTGCATTTCCTTTGAATTTTCATCTCTCCAATATTAATTTTCATTTACTTCTTCCTCTTTGGGGGGAAGGATGCAAACAAAGAATGCAATGCTGATACTAATAAAGGGAAGGATTAAACTGATTTCAGTGAGAGCAGGAAAAGGCTTAGTATTTTATTTTCAACAAACTTTTATGCTTCCCGGTGACTAAAACATGAAGTTCTCCAACACACCTGCAGTTAACATAAGACCTGCAGAAGAAATACCGGTCAAAGCTTCAGCAATGCAAGAAAGATCTAAATTTGATGTATTTAACAGTTTTCCACTTAGCATTGGTTTGGGCTATTTGTGTAATGTTACAGGTCAGAAGCTATTTAATACTGCATTCTGTATCTTCTAAGCTGAATTACTAAAATGAAAGGCATGCTTTAAGAACACTTAATTAACAACAATTGACTAATTAATATACAATAATAATGAATGATGTAGTAATTTAATTGAATTATTGTTGCAGTTCGGGACGTCAGTATCTTTCTGTGGAACTTGACCAACATGCTAGAATTTTGAAATTGCTAACTTAAGGCCAAGATTTTTGATGCACAGTAGTGATTTTTGATGTGTCAGTTTTGGGTGCCCAAATAGAGACTTGTTAAAAGAGACTGATTTTCAAAGGCTTGGTGCTCTGGACTTTCTGAAAATCAGGCCCCTGCTAAGGTGTCCCAGGTTGTGTACCCCAAAATGAAGGCCATTGAACCACTTTTAAGAATCTTGAACTTACATTTAAAGCAGGTGTATGGTTCAGTTGACTGAATATTTTTTTAAAAACAGAAATAGAAATGTCCAGGGTCCAGTTTATGTTTTTTCGAGACACACACATCCCCTTTTAGGCAGTTGCCAAGTCTAAAAGAATGAATGCTTGTGTTTGGTAGGTTAAAAACATTGCCTGTGGTTAATTCATGCCTCAGAGCTCAAAGCTCTAAAAGTGCTGGGTGGATCATTGTGGTTTTTGAAAATTAAGGTGTTTCATTCCCCATAGTTTCTCCATATGTGTGTCATCGTTTTCAAAGCTTTTATGGCAAACTTAAATTTAGAATCCTTGCTAGCATTGTGGCTTTGTTGGGGCACCCTCTTTACCCTATGTGGTCATGAATTTGTGCTTCCTGTCTCGATGCAGGTTGGGTGGGGAGCTTCTTGATGAGGTAATCAGGGATGGGCAAAAGAGCTTCACAGATCAGTTATTTTCCATTCACATGGCTTCTAGATAGGCAAGTAGGTTTAGGTAGCTAAATTAATTCAGAAAGAATAGGCCAAAATATAAGCAAAGTCATATGTATGTCATGGGCCAGGTATATATTTTCTGGTGATCACAGGTGGGAACATAACTCTGGTATTTTTTAAAAAAATATTATTTGGGATTTTTATTACATTGTCTCTCCCATGTGAGTGGACACCAAGATTTTCAGAACTAGCTACCTGAAGTTAGCCATCCAATTTCCTATTCAGGCACCTAAATAAACAGAGCCTGAGTTTCTGAAGTCCGTGGGAGCTGCTCGTTGCTCAACACTTTTGAAAATCAAGCTGTTTATTTAGGGGGCTAAATATGAACTTAGGAGCCTAAGTTAGGCACCCAGGTGTGAAAATTTTGCTATTGTCTACACTGAGGCCAAGAATAGGTGCATTTAACATGGATTTGTTAATGCACATTCATATTACTATGGTAGCTACAGCTCTGTGTGTAAGCCATGGCCATGTCTACGCTAAAAATTTAGACCAACCCAGCTACATTGCTCAGGGGTATGAAAAATCGAGGCAGGGTCTTTTAACCCAAAGGCCAGACCACTCAGCTGAGATATGGGAGACCCAGCTCCAATTCCTCCTCTGCCAGATGTGAAGAAGGGATTCTATACTGGGTCTCCCAGAGTACATCTACACTGCAATAAAAGCTGACCTAACCATGGTGTTGACCATTAAGTCAACGAAATAATTCTTCCATTGACCTCACTACTGCCTCTTAGGGTGGTGGATTAATTACGGCGACCGGAGTACCCCTCATGTTGCTGTAGTGAGTGTACACTGCAGCTGTGCTACTGCTGCTTTTCTAGTGAAGACATAACCTAAGAGAAGGATTAGAGGGAGAACTCTCTGGAGAAAAGAATAAATAAATTACCAAGCTCCGTGGTTTCAAAGATTTTTTCACATGAAACACTTATAGGTAATCCACAAAAGATTCCTTTAAAATTGTCCATGTGCCCTTCTTTATGTTATTACACGGGGAAAAAAGACTGAAAGGTTTGGGAGTTCTTGTTTTTCTTTTATGTATTATTTCTCCTTCTATATTAGAGAAATATCTGGGATGTCAATTCTGAAGAGTCTTGGTTTTGCTGGAGGACTGACAGAAATGTAAGCTCAGAGTTCTTTTAACTAAAGTGACAGATGTGCTGAGTCTTTACCCAAGACATCCCTTCTCTCAGATGTTCATTTGGCGCTGGAATTTAAAAGATGTGAAAAAATAGAGTGCCAGTCTGGCTAAGAATCCCTCCCCCTTTCCTTCACTTGTGATAATTTCAGTAGTTTCCAGTTACCCTAAAGTCTTCCAGGGTAGACAAGACCGAAATTTCTAATGTGGGAAAGTGAATATGAAATATTTGGACACGGCTTTGAAGGTTTAAAGCACTGTAAGTGCTTTGTATTGTTGCTGTCTAGTTTCATGCAGATTCTTCCCACCCGCTAGCCTGCTCAACACAAAACTCTAACTGAAGCCAAAAAGATTTTTTTTGCATGTGTGAAGTAATCAGGATTTGGCCCATAGTTCAGGTAAATTAAATATTAAATAAAGATACAAGATAGCAGTGCAGTATTTTTTCAAGATACAATTACATTTGCTAATTTGACTTCCTTTGTGTTAAATTTTTTACTGCTAAAAATCTACCATGAATCAAAAGCATGTGTTCGAATCTGATACAATTATAAACCCTTGAATTGAAAGGGAGATTGGATGTGGGGAGAGTCAGTACCCTAACTACCAGGCTATTCTCATTCTTTTTCTCTGGCCCATTGTCATCCATAATGGTAATTTGTAGTCACATAGCTAGGATGTAGAAAACCCAAGTTCCTTTTCCTATTTAATTATTTAAACAAAATGAAACTGCTTCAACAGGAATGATTCAGAGAGTCATGCCCCAGAATATCTCATTGCATGACGGGTAGGGTGATTTCCTGTAGTGTGGAAAACCTGAGTTCAAATCCCTTCTTCACACCAGGAAGAGGTAGGAATTGAACCTTGGTTTCCTACCTCCTAGGTGAGTGCTCTAACTACTGAGTTATAAGGGAAGTCTCTGCCACTGTTGCCTGTAAAAATCCACTTTGGATCCATTCATTTGACCCAAAACAGGTTGTTGAATTTTTTTCAATTCACTGAAATGTTTTGGAATTTTTACAGTCATTTGAGTTAAACTGAATTGTTTTTATTGTCTTTTGTTTTGTTATTTTGGAACTGCCAGCAACCCCAAAAAATCAGTTATTCACCCAGCTTTAGTCCCAAGTGCCTGTCTCCCATCCTTCAAAGTCCTTCTCAAAACCAGAATTGGTAAAAAAAAAAGAAAAAACAGTTAATATTTATAGCAAAAAAATCATTGAATGTTTTTGTCCTTTTTCTTTCTTTTTAAAAAAACCACACCTCTACTCCAAACTTATTTCTTCTGTCAGGTCCATAGCATTAATCTATGTCAGTAAAGTGCTGCTTGAGACACTTCAAATGTGCTTGAGTTTCAAAAAGTGCCAAGTGCCCACACTCTGGAAAAAAATAGTCTCCTTTTAGTTTGGGCACTCAAAAGACTGAATCACTTTTGAAAATGTTGGCCAATTTGCAGCAGTGTGTGTGTGTGTGTGTGTGTGTGTGTGTGTGTGTGTGTGTGTGTG